>JAYXIM010027247.1:0-162558 GCA_037575425.1 Anastrepha fraterculus
GTGTTTCAGTAACTATACAAATGGGCTTCATTAAGTTGCTATGTTTGTAATAAAATCACGAGGCATTGCCAACTAAAAATATTTTTTATTAAACCATTTTTTAACATTTCCTCTGATATCCATATGTTGGTAACTATTCCAATGAAATGTGCTATAAGTTGCTATTTTTGCAATAAAAATCAAGTGTCAAATATGATTTGCGTTCGACGCCATTTGCAAAAGTTATAAATCTTCCTAGAAGAATAAATAAAAATAAATAATTGGCACGTAAACTTCTTTTAGATGTTTGACCGAGATCCTTCTCCTATTTGTGGCGCGCGTCTTGATGTTTTTCCACAAATGGAATCTTCCGATAAGGTATTGAGATGAGATATGTATATGAAATTTAAAATTTCTCAGTCATCATTCAATTATAAATAAGTATACATACCTTTCAATATCGAAAAAATATATAAAAGAAAATTCCAAGTATTATTTTCTAAATAATATTTTTTATTTTTTTATTTCTGTTTTGTAAATTTTTTATAATTTTTTGTGTTTTTTGTTTTTCTTTTATTTAATTTCTCACACTGTAATTATTATTCGTTCTCTTGTTTTTATACGCTTTCGATTTTACTTCATGATTAATTCAACATGAAATTGTCTTTTACACCAGTTTATTTAATTTTTATTTCTCACTTCCTCTCTTACGCACATAATATAAACATCGTTAATTATAATTTTTCTCCATTAAATTCAATTCACTTAATTCTATGTTCTTATTTACTTGCTAATTACTCTTTTATATATACACAAATACGTATAAGAGAGTTTAATATTACAAATAACACTTTTCGTACAATAGGTGAATTTGTTTGTTTGTATTTTGTTTTTGTTTTTGTTGTTTTTTTTGTTTTGGTTATTTTCTTTTATTTTAAGGGTGAACTTGTGAAATTCTTGTAGTATTTTTTTATTTATGACTATGTGGGTTCGGGAATTTCGTGATGAAACAACAGTGCAACAGTGGGCCATTTAAGTGACTTATATGTAGATAAATAGTTAATATCATATGCAAATATGTTTGCATGTGTTTGCATACATTTATAAATTGAGAGTTTACAAGGGAGATGAACTTGAAATTTGGAATTTTTAAAACAATTTACGCAGAAAAATTGTATATAGTTTTTCAAAAACAAAGGAAAAAAATCAAAAATTAAAAAAAATTACATTTAAATCACCAACGCACAGTGCGGCCGATTCCCGAAAAGCTGGTCAAAACTCAAAAAATTAAGTAATTGATTCAAAATTTCTTACTCGGGGGTTGTCGGGGTCGCTGATTACGAATTTGATCTTAAAATTTTGAAAATCCACCCCCTTCCACCCCTATTGGCCACCCCCTCACGTGAAATAGCGTATATTCAAGAACATAATCAAGATGCATGTAAATTTATATGTTTTCGGGGTCGCAAGGTAGCAAGTGGTAGCAGCTGAATCTTGTTTTATTCAGTAACCATTACTTTTTTGAGTAACCTTTAATAGGTTTCAAAGCAGCATTGTATTACTATACAGTTTGAAAACTCAAATTTTATAAAAAAAATTGCAAAAAATGTATCTACGTATTGCAGCAGCTAAAAATTTTGTGTCGAGGTATTGATATGTACTAAAGATTTCTCGTATTTTACTAACCTTCCGAAGATGATTCCATTTGGTTTTGTTCAATTTACTCCATTACAAAATCTTTCAAATGTGTACAACTTTCACTATTCATCGACAGTAATACGATGCTCAAACGAAGGCCACGTTGCGACTGAAAATACAAAGGATACTTAGGGTACAGGACGTTGCTATGAACGGTTTTCACTACTCAAGGCATTACTGTAGCCAACCCAAAGACAAAAAAACTCTATCTAGGAACTTTTTTTTCGACTTTTGGCCAGCTTTTTGGGAATCGGCCGCACTGTGCAACGTGACAACACTTTATCATTAAAATATCAGAGTAATGCGCCTTAAGGTGCACAAATGATGCCTAAACATGTATTTACATATGTATGTACTTATGTATGTGTGTCCATATGTTTCATTTTGATGGCTTGCGATGATTGTGAATATTTTTATATTATTCAACGATTGTAGGTTTCCGTTGCTGCGCTCTCTATTTGGTATTAAGCGTTTGAGTTAATTTGCGCACTTTTTCCAAACTTTTTTACTGCTTAAATGCATAATTTTTCTGATCAGTAATTGAATAAAAAAATGCAAACTTTGCACGTTGGCGATGGAACAATGAGCTGTATGAGCTAACGAGCAAATAAAGATCCAGCGGCTTTGTTGGCTGGGTCATGTCGTCCGAATGGATACACAATCTGGCTCTGATGAAATTGAAATCTGATTTGAGCCAGGAGATTTAGTGGCTCCTAAAACACTCAGGCTAAAAAGCCCATTGTATTTAAAGCTCTGGAAAGGGGGTGGATAGTCAAGGAAGGAAGGAGAAAAGTATCAGAGAAAGAGACAGGAAAGAATCGAGACAGAGATAGAGATAGTTAGTCCTGTGAGAATTTTCCAGATTCTTTGGCAAATCTGTAAATATCCTCCAGTTTTAGACAACGAATATTACTTATTCTCATGACATCGGAACCCCATACTCGTAGCCGTGCTCTAGCAAAGGCAAGACACTCACACAGATAGTGCTCAGTGCTATCCGCCTCTTCCAAGCATGACAGGTACACTGGGTCCTCAATGATTCCAATGGTGGTCATATGCTGACCCCATGGGTTGTGTCCTGCAATGATACCGACCATCAACCGAATGTCTTCCCTTCTAAGTTTTAGTAGAAAGTTTGACAGTTTTCTGTTCGGGTTTGTCTCAAAACACTTTGCAGTGTTTGCCAATTCATCGGCAATTTCGTTTCCTTGAACACCTTGTTTTGTCTTGCAACAGAATTCAGCTTCTTCTTACATTCCTGAACAATCTTTGAGGTTTGCTTCGCGTTCTCCAGGGCCTTCAGTGCAGCCTGACTGTCACTGAAAACTCCAATCTGTTTCCCGCTCCATCTCCTCTCCATTATCCATTCAAAAACTTCTGTTTGGAAAACAGTTGCCATTTCCCCCATAGCATAGTGATACTTATTACTATCGTTTAAGTACTATCCGGTAAAGAAAATATACGTCAAACCTCCCTGCATGCATTCTGGATTGCTCCATTGCTCACGCAATGACATTGCTCAATCTGACATCAAATTTCCTTCCAAATGAAACTGTGGGTGTCAGGTCGTCTTTAGGTGCCAAAAACAGTGGATACTGCTCAGATAGCAACCTAAAGATTTCTCTGTGTCCCGAAGTTCCGTCTTCGTGCCAGAAACCATATTTATGTAGTCTACACATTGCTTTTATTGCTTCCTGTTGTATCTTATGATCCAGGGGGAGCAAATCAAGCATCGCATTTAGGGCTTTACCAGAGGTTGTACTCATGGCACCTGTGATGCATAACCATACACTTCTTTGTAGCCGGTTTAGTTCCCGGATTGTGAACTTAACCATGTTCCGTCGCCACCATACCACAAAAGCGTAGTATTCTGATAGTATTCGGTGCGTTACCAGCAGAGGAAAAGGAAGGTCTCCTCTGCATTGGAAAGATGAGGTGGAGCTAAACTTGGCCTCCCTTGGTGTTCCCAACTTTGTTAAATTCGTCCACAATCGCGTACGCGGTAATCGCGCCAAACAAGAAAAAGAACTATACTAATTATTCAAAACTGCTAACACTCTTGTCTTTTATAATGGCGCCGCCAGAGCTCTAAGAGGCAATTCTGTATTTTGCATCAATCATCGAAGAATTGAATACGGCTTGAATGAACTGATTTCTAAGTTTCCAGCTCAAATAGATGTCGAGAGATATTACTGGCTTCTTCGATGGATCAAACTATCTATTAAAAGTAGGTGGAATAATCTGCAAAGCGTTCGGTTTGACACATCAGTGATGAACGAAGAGACAACTTTTTACGGGCCTTAAAAATGAACGAATAACTCCTTAGTGAAATACTAACGAAACTCTGAATGTTTGGCCATATGAGCGCCAAGTTTGATTGCGGGATTTACAAATTTTTAGGGGTTGAAGAGATGAGGAAAAGCGTAGGAGCGTTTATAACCTGTGTCAATGGCTTGCATTTCAAAAAAATACGCTTCAGATTACTATGTAGGGACTCATTTCTTCAGAAAGTAGAGTAGTCTAGGTGCGGTTTCGAGAAGACTGACTGCGTTTACCAAAGGAACTTGGATGGTTTAAGCTTCTGCAGGAAAATCTAAGGATTTCGTTTTGTATCGGGTGTTCTTTAAAGAACTTGAGAACTTAAAATGATAATGTAAAACAGGCATGACTTTTTGTTTATTACAAAATGGTAGATAATTTCATGGCATTTGTTTTTAGAAAATTATATCGGGCATATGCTCGTCTTGGCTACCGGTTACATGGCTTTTTTCTTGGTTTTTTATTCCTTGAGAAAATATTCATGTAGATGACATTCTCAATTGAAAAAAAAATCTGTTTAAGAAAAACATCATAATGCATAATATATCACTCCTAGTCGGAACATAGGGTGGAAACAAATGTTCTCCAACGATTTCTGTCGGCCGATTTCTGTATCTGATTTGGTTCCAGGTGGTAGTGGAATGACACTCGTGAAAAATTGCGCGCATCCAAGTTTGACGCACTCTGTATCGACTTCCTTGCGGATTCCATTGAAAAGCCATTGTGGTAACATTATCGTCTTCTCTACGGATACTGTGTCCAATCCAATTACATTTTCCTCTTTTTATTTCGAGTTTAATTAGGCAGCTTCTAGTAAGCAGAAGTAGGTCCATATTGATGATTGTTCTCGGATAAAAGATACGTCATACCTATTAAATGAGACTTTTTTCAATTGCAAACGTTTATTAACCAAAAATGGTTACAAATTTAATCTTCAAAATAATAGCCATCGCTAGCGACACATTTTTCCCATCTCTCAGGCAATTTGTGGATGCCGCGCCAAAAAAATTGGCCGTCTTTGGCCGCAAACCAATCATCGAGCAATTTTTTGGTTTCTTCGTGAGAATTGAAGCGCTGCTCGGAAAGTGCGTGGCCCATCGATGCAAACAAATGATAATCGTACGTCCAGCGGTTCCCAATCGTACGTCTCCACCAATTCCCGCGTCGCTCTTGTTCGATGTGGCGGTGCATGTGGCGGTGCATTGTCATCAAGAAAAATTACTTTGTGATGCCGATCGGCATATTCTGGACGTTTTCGGTGTATAGCGCTGTTTAAATCGGCCAATTGTCGTTGGTAGCGTGCACCGTCAACTGTTTTACCTGGTTTTAATAGCTCGTACCAAATCATACCACGCTGATCTCAGAAAACACACAGCATTGCCTTGCGGCCGAAGCGATTTGGTTTGGCCGTTGTTTTTAGCTTGTGACCGGGCGGACCATACGATCGTTTACGCTTGGGGTTGGAGAAGTACACCCATTTTTCATCACCCGTAACGATTCGATGCAAAAAATACTTCCTTTTGAACCGGGAGAGCAGCATTTCACAAGTGGTTTTTCGGTTCTCAATGAAAGTCTCATTTCATAGGTATATACCTTATGAGGCATTTGTTGACAAACGTTTGAACGTTAGGAGGACTGATTTAGTGGCAGCATGGCCGGATAGCGCTCGCCATTCAGCGAAATAAGAATCGAATATGTCGCCAGTGCTCTATGAACTTCGTGAAGAGATATTTGTTTTGTTACAGTTATTTATTTTGTTTTTTTTTTCAAATTAAATTTCCACAATTTGGATGCGTTGATCTGGCATTAAACGATTCAAGATGATTCGCCGAACCGTAGAGAACAGAAATGTCAACATAGTTTACCATTCTCAGCTGCCAAATCTCAGTTATCTATAGTTCTCATGCAGCTAAGAAAGCACTCGATATTTGGCCAGTCAATAGTTATAGCAATTAAAAAAAAGAAAAATGTGTGCCCTGCAAAAAAAAAATAGCCGAAGTTCTTATTCTCACCTCGTATTGCTTTTTTCCTACACACATCAAACCGAAAAGAAATAAATCGCGAATAGTCTTGACTCTGCTCCTACAAAATAATCAAAAAGTCCATGTCATGAAAGTGTTTCTATATAGCTGTTGAACACCGTTCCAAGTTCAGCGCGCCAAAACTCAATAAAACATCTCAGCGCGCAGTTTTTGAAATTGAAATTTTTGAAATTGAAATTTTCAAAATTGAAATTTATAAATTAAAATTTTTTAAATTAAATTTTAAAAGCATCTATTTGTAAATTAATATGCATACATACTTATATAATTACCGCACTGCCAATCTGAAAAGTGAAGTACTTATTTGCACCCTGTGATGATCTTAAATATTTAGTAAAGTACATTTGTGCCACTCAACGCTGTCTAGCTGCAATAACAATTAATTTCTACTTATGTAATATTTTTTTATATTTTTTATTTAATTTTTATTAAATTTTTATATTTTTTTCCATACAATTAATATTTTGTCACAGTTAGTACATAAATATTACACGTATTTTTGTTTTAATTTTATATACAATAACAAACAATATTTAAAATTAATAATAAATAAACGGAAAAGGAAACTAAAACCAGAAGCGTTTTTTTACAATTCAATTAAATTTTGATCAACCACAAATTCATATTTCTGTTGTTGCTTCAGCGGATATGTACTCCTTTCATGTGCTTTAACGTGAGTGTGTGCGTGTGTGTGAGTGAATGTTTGGTTGTTCATGTGATGTTTGCATGTAGGCTGGCATGAATTTTAGTAAAAAAGTACTTCAAATTGTCAATGTGTTGATTGATTTTCAGTTTTAAAATTTTTTTGTTTTTTTTTCAATTTTTTAGTTAAAAATTGGCATTATTTCAACGCTTTCGTCTCGGTGTAAATTAGTTTAAAAATTGTTTGCCTGTTACTGTTTCTACATACATACTTTTAGTAGTAGTTATTTAGTATATAAAGTTCACATTTGGTTTTCCCACCTTTCAACGCAATCGGGTTTAGTGCTCATAGTCCTTTGAAATAGTCTGCCAGTTGGCTGAACTTATCTCTGCGCTCTTTCAGCTCTTTTCGGCTTGCTTTCGGTATTCCTACTCTAAATATTTTGGCTGTGTCTGTGTTTCCATTTTTATTTAAAATTACTAAGTTTTAGTTGTTTATGAATTTTTTTTCTCAATTGTTCGCCCCTTCATCAATGTGTTCGTCCCTTGAACTTTTTACTTCGTTTTTTTTTAACTTTTTTAATTTTTTAACTTTTTTTACAATTAATATGAGGTGGCGTAAAATTAATCATCCAATCGCGAGAAAAATAATTTTCGAAAATGGCGTCGTACGTCAATCAAATTTGACGCTTGTGAATGGCCTCCGTAGGACATCTTTTTTAAAACCTTCAGTTGGGCACTCGAATCTGGCTTTTTTTCGTCTTATTCGAGAATCCTTTTTAAAAGGTTATATCCATAAATCGATAGAAACTTAAATTTAAGGAAGCTACCTGCAAGCTCAAGTCGTTAGCTACGATAGAAATATGTTAAATTCACGTCCAAATTCGAAAAAGTCTGGCCAAACTCGGGTGCCCAACGGCGGGCTGCAACTACTTTGTTAAACTCGGCCAAAATCGCTTAAGTGGTCATCGCGCCGATCAAGAAAAAGAATGAAAACAGACAAGTAATGGAGCGCGTAAAGTTCAAAATAAAGATAATTTATTTTTATTTATTAAAAAAGTTATAAAAAAATGGATGATTAATTTTGCGCCACCTTGTATAAGCCATTTAAAGTCTCTGCTTAACTCATTTATAAAACAATTCTATCGCTTGAGTGCATCATCAGTTTCTCTAACTTATTTGTAACTTTTTTATCTTTTGTTTTTTTGCTAATGTACACTTAATTAATAGTTTTTACTGATTTAATCTATTTTTTTCTAATTGCAAAATAGTTTCAAAGTATATTTACATCGTATGGACATACTAACAACGTTTTTTGTTTTGTATATCTGAGCTGTTGCATAATTGACTAATCGACAAGCAACAAGAAAACAAGAATTTAATTTTCATACATATAAATGACGTCATTTTGAGCAATACAAATTAAATTTTCAAATTTCAACCAATAAAGGTGAATAATTACCACAACCTATTTTCTATTTTTATAATATCATTTTTTTAATGGAAATCTACAACATCTTATGTGACTTTATTAGCCATAACTGTTTTTTTTTTTTTTTCAGTTTTATATTTTCAGAAACTAAACTACTGTGATAAGAGACTACTTTCCATAAATGAAAAAAGGAAGGCGGCATTAAAGGAAATTGCGGTTGTTGAGATTTGAAAAGAAATTAAAATATTTTTTTTCGAATTTGAAGACAAAAAGCGGAAAAAGTTAAGAGACTTTGGTGAGTCGTGAAGCCTCTTCCACGACTTTAAAATATTTAAACACTCGCTTTTAAAGTTTTATTGTGCTTTTTAAAGTTATGTTGCTCTTTATTTGATGTCTGACAATCGAAGAATGATCTTATTACTTGAAATGAAATATATGCACAAGCTAAGACTCTTACGATGTAATTGAAATGTTCTGCTATTTCCCCTTTTACAATGTGAAGGTCACCTATCGTGCGATTTTCTGAAATAGCAGGTAAAAATGCAGTAAGCGAAAATAGTTCGACAAAATTATGCTTATGTTGTTAGTTATTGGGCAACAACAATGCATACAGGACGTGCGAAGATGGTGGGGGTAAGTGAACGCGAGCTCCAACGAAGACAAAAGCGATGTTAGCGACGACAATAACAACTGCACTGATGAGAGAGCGTGAAAGCGAATTCGATAATTGTAACGACAATTGGAAGTACAGGCGCGGCGGCGAAAAATTATTGAGGAGCGGCGTGAACAGACTTCGTGAACGCGGTGCCAATGAATTGCTGAGCATTTTTTTTTGCGGAACTGAGTACTTCAATGGGCCATTCTTCATTAAAGTTGTAAAATAACCTTTTATAATCATCGAGTCACCGAAATGGCTCTTAAACCCCAACTTGTGCTCATTTGGTTTAACACCGCAAATTTGTTTTATCTATGCATAAGTAAAATTTTAGCTTGCTCTATGATTTTTGTGGAGATTTTTGGTGAATTAGTCGAATACAGCAAAGCCTTACACATCTTCTGGAGATTATCAATATTTTTCCATAAGTCATGAGGCTAAAAGAAGTTGAGTTTTCTGAGAAGCTTTTCAGGCCTGACCGATATAGTCGCTATTAGCCTCGTTCTAACAAAATAAGTTCAACAAATCCTTCTAATTGCCAATATTTTCGATACTCGAAGTTTATATGCTAGGACCGTCGCGCCATAATGAGATTACAAGGTTGCTGCCAGTTATTCTTTAAAAACCAACTTCAAACTCTGTTCTTTCTAGTGATCTTAACACCTTGACTGTTAGTGCAACGCCATTGATCACATCGAAAATCTAGCCCCAGGATGAAATGTATTACCGGTGATCACTGGTAATACATTTGTGATCTCTATAATTTCAGTTCTTACTATATACAGTGTACAGTGTATAAACGACTTTTTCTGAGATTATCAGTGATACATTGGCAGCTAACGTGTTAATACTTATTTCATAAAAATCGTGTCAAAAAGCCTCTATCTGTAAATCTGTAAAATATGTAGTTTTGATAGACATCACTTTACTCTGGCCGATGATTACGAATTCAACCACATTGTGGGCACGTAAAGTAGCTTAGCCAGTCGCCAGAGAAATTCCCACTTTTTCTGACTGATAATGCAAATCGATTCTTAGAATTTCTTTTCTATTGCAAGCATGGTCTCGTTTGATCTACTTTACAGACGCTTGAAAAGGGAATTACCATCAGCTTGCCTCTGGCGGAACTTTTATTAGAAAGGCAATTGACTGATTAAGAGGATAAATGCCGTCAAGTAGCAGCCGATTTGCCTCACAAGCTTTGATAGGCGAAATACAAAGAAACGCAACTTCTTTTAAAGAAGAAAGAGAAAAAGTGGCACTTACAGTCGCACAAAATGGCTTCAAGAATTTCGGGTAAATGCAAAACTCTGTTGAACCGGCTGGGATCTGACAACATCATACCATAACCAGTCTATTCCAGTTAACATAACTGACCTATTCCAGTTAAGATACACCAGAAAGACGGTGAAGGTGACAGAAGTTTAAGGTGGCGCAAAATTTATCACCCTATCGGAAGATTCATAATTTTTGTCAATGGCTTCGTACGGCAATCATATTTGACACTTGTGAGCTAGACAGCTATCGTATACAAAGAGGCAAGTAATGGACTACGTGAAGGTCAAAATAAAGATACAAATCATTTATTTCGTAAAAATGTTATTCAAAAACTAAATTAGATGATTAAATTTGCGCCATCTTTCATAAGTCAATGAACTTAAAGTAAAAATCTGCATATCGTATTATTGAACAGAGTTTTACAAGATCTAATCTCTAGTGACCTTTTCTTTTTACCCAAACTGAAATTACCATGCAGGATTATCCGTTTTGCGGATAGATGGTAGATGGAAACTCAATATACCTAGTGAAATACAGAAATCTTCGATTTTTCGTACAACGAGATTTGCATGAGATCTCAAAAATATTGTGTCAAGCTCGTCAAAGTCGATCAATGAAAATTTGATGAAATTATGAGTATTGGAGCGTCAGTTGCTCAAGGCCGTAGCAACCATAGCTGCTCTCCTTTCAAACGTTTTTTCTGAAACTATGTATTTGTGAAGTGCATGCAACGCTATATTTAGTGGACTAGGGTTTGAAATTTTGCGCAGTACTTCACCAAATATCATTGGAAGCCATTTTTTTAATAATTCTTAATCTTAAAGTAGCGGCAGGCTAATCACCTACCCTGTCAGAAATCAAAATAGATTCACGAAACCAACGCAAGACTGAGTCTTGTCTGTGCTCCCGAGAGGAGTGAACAAGGAAAACAAATTTTAAAATAAAAATTAGTTGATTTTTGCCTTTATCGAAAGTCGAGGTGTCGCGGCTTCCACGTGCTACGAAAAATTGCAAAGTCAAAGATGGAAAAAGAAATCGTGCCTGAGATGTCTCAAAAAGCGTCTCTTTCAACAAATGAATTTTGATTACTCTATTTGAGAAGATTCGCCTCCACATTTTCACTGCCACTCGCTCAACTCTTAATGATTTGCACTGAAAATTGAGGAAAACATTATGGAGTTATACAGAAACAAACCGAATAAACCAACATTTTCTGTAGCGCAGAAAAAAATTCTGAAAATCTTAACTTTTTCCATTTAATTAGCTTTCGCCACCTTTATGTGATTCATAGGAGAATTTTTTTTATTTTTATTTCCTTGATCATAAATTGAATACAAAAACAAACAAAAAATAATATAACGATACAATTTAGCGCCTCATAGGAGAATCTGCAAACAGTTATAGCTTCATAAAGTCACATAGAAAAAACTTAAATGGCTATTAAATTACGCTTGTAAGCACTTCACTTTTAGCAAAATTATTAGCACTCATTTGGTCACACTTACATACATCAACATTTATGTATATTGTTAACATTCATATTTTCGCCAAGGTCTCGCTTGAGTGAAATCTATGGAATTCTTGTTTTTTCTCAATGATTTTATTTACTCACTCAACGATTGATTCGATCAGATTTATTTTGTTTTTTAAATCCCAATATTTGTTAATTTTGCTTTCTGTTTTCTATTTTTTGTTTTTGCTTTTTTTTTAATACTTATGACACTTACGTAGGCGTAGTTACTTTTTCTGCTAGAAAAAACCCTGTATGCACAATTGATTACTTCGACGCTTTGGCTTGAAACTACGTACATTTATATCAATACACTTCAGAGCAGGCGCGCAACCAGATTTTATTTTCAGGGTTTTGAATAAAATCCTCTCATAAATATTAATGTGTAAAATAAGTAAAAATGTGTCTTTTTTTTAACTTTTTTATTTATAAAAAAAGGGAAAAACTTTAAAATATAGATCCATTATTCAAAATATACACCTATGCCGCTTTCGATTCACCACTTCTTTACTCGCTAGCGAGTTTCGCTGCTCGCCAAGCAAAATATTTGTATGTGCAAGCAACAACAATTTAGCGACCTCTTTGGAGCCCTTAGCTCTACAAGCGATATGTTTAGGTCAGCGATTTCAAGTACAAGGCGGCACAAAATTAATCACCCTATTTGAAACTTGTGAACTAAAAAGAAAATTGATGATTAATTTTGCGCCCCCTTGTATAAGTATGGATAGAAAAGCAAAGAAATTACATAACAGTTTGAGCGACATGAGATCAGGAGGGCAGAGCGCTTGTCTATTTTTAGGCGGAACGCTTTGAAAAGCCATGCTATTACTGGCGTCTTCGATTGCTCGCCACGTGAAAAACTGGCACGCCACTTTGAAAGCAATGACAAAAGGCCTTTTCACTTCACTGCTCACTATCCCTCTGCTCAGCTCACTTGGTATTACCTTATATGGTTATACCTCATAAAACTGGCATAACTCGTTATTTTTCAAGCAAACGTAATTTTAGGCAGCTCTATTCAAGCGCTGCCAAGATATGTATGTTTACTTATACCAGTTGCTTCATCTATTCGCCACTTGCTCTCGGTTGGCGAAAAGAAGTGGCATAAAGTGGTCGAGCACGGCTCACCAAGACTGGTTATGCCTCATTATGTTCAATGCCACCTTCTCTCTTTTCTGATATTAGGTAAGTCTCAGTAGATTGTGTTAAGGCAACTTTTGCTGGGGCAATTCGTAACTTTTGGCAGCGAGGTCGACGGAGAAGAGAGAGCGGTAACGAGTTGGTTATGCTTGGTCAACACGCTTTGAGTTATCGTTATTCTTAATATTTTTGTTGACTGTAGACTAGATTAGATTTGTGGGGGGTTGGATAAGTCCAAGCACTCAGTCAGTAGACCATTGTACTACACCCGGATATATATCAGTAGAAAGAATAGAGATAGGAAAGATAAAAGATGGATGGTAAAAACGGATAAATTTGTTTGAGGTCACTCTTCCACAAATCTCTTGGATGCATTGATGAATTTTAAGAGATCCGGAAAAGGAAGAGTATTATTCAGTGTATCGCAACCCATTATCCTAAGTCTGTTTCTTGAAAATGCAGGACAGCTACAGAAAAAATGCTCTGCAGTGTCGTCATTCTCAAGACAGGATAGACATATCGGGCTGTCTACGACCCGCATGATAGCCATATGCTGACCACAGACGTTGTGCCCTGTGATTACACCCACCAGTACTCTCAGGTCCTTCCTGCTGAGCTTTAGGAGAAACGTCGCTGTTTTCCTGTTTGGTTCTTTCACAAAGCACTTGGCTACTCTGTACGAGTTCAACTCAGACCAACGACCTCTGTGGGCAGACCTCATGAAGTCGTCAATACATAGTTGAATCGATGCGGAATTGACACCTAGAAAGGGTTCAGGGCCCTTGCCGAGCCTTCATTAGCCAATTTATCAGCTAACTCGTTCCCTGTAATACCGCAATGTCCAGGTACCCAAATAAGACTAACTTTGTTGTGTTTTGCCACACTGTTCAGTTTTGTCTTACATTCACCGACTAACTTCGAAGAGCATTGTGGGTTAGCAAGGGCTCTCAGTGCAGCTTGACTGTCCCTACAAATTCCAATACTCTTCCCTCGCCACTTTTTCTCAATTAGCCAGTACACCACATTCAACATGGCATAGATTTCCGTAAGGACTAAAAATAAAAAACAAAAACAAATGCAAGCATCGAAGTTGCCGTGTCTGAACGCAGTCTTGCTAATGCTCATGAAGTGCTTCGAAACCAAGGTATGCCCTTTATACTTGTTGCGAATCGAAGACGGCTTACAGAACAGTTACTCAAAATGAAATGAATGCAGCTAAAATGCCAAATAATAAACAACGTTTTATTTACAACTCGTTGGTTGGTTGATGAATCGAAAGCGTAGCTTTGAGTAATAAATTCGGCAGTGCTACGAAATTCAAAAATAATTGCATGCACTTTTTAAGTGGGCTAATATAAGTCATAGAATTAGACGAGTGCCCGTTGGACGGCAAAATGTTTAAAAATTTGTCAACACCTTCAAAGTCGCTACTTGAAGTGCTGGCCTGATGCGGCTGGCTTTGTTGCTTGGCTTCAATAACTAGCGAAAATGAATAGAACAGTACTGAAATATATGAAATGAGACCAAACGGCAGCTTCTCTTGAAGTGCTTGAAGTACGGCAAAGCTTCAAATAGCTCAATGTTCTATTGCAGCGTTTTTTACATTCGGAATTGGACACTCCTGCTTTCCATTTAATTGGAGTTGGTTTCATTTTCTGAGAAGCGCGTTTTATTTTGTGTTAAAAAGGGCATCGGTCTTTAAAATCAATGAAAGCATTGTGAAATTACGACGTTTTATACAAAGTGAAAAAATACAAAAATTCTTAACTGCAATAAAAATTTTGTGTTTTATTGAAAACTTTGAAAACAGAAAAAAAATTTTAAATTATCAGTTTTACCAATTTCATGAGGTATAGCCATACTCGCTAGCGGTGAATCTTGCTCGATAGCTTTGTTGTTGCTTGCGTATGCAAATTTGTCGTCCAGTTACTCGAGCAGAGAAGTGGCGAATAGAAGAGGCTTAATAATTAACTGCATTGAGAATTTTGTGTTTCATTGAAAACTTTGAAAAATTTAAAAATTAAGAATGAACTGCAAAACCCCCTCCCTTGGTTGCGCGCATGCTTCCGGGACTTACGAGTACAACAATAATTATCAATCAACATTTTATGCGCTGCTTTTGTAGTTATACATCTAAGTTCTTTATTTAACTATTAATAATTTAATTTATTTTTATTACTTTTATTACTTTTTATTATTTTTCTTAAATATCACTATTCACATTTACAACAAAGCATTTTATTTTATTTCATGTCGGGTTTTTTTAATTCTTATTTCTTATTTATTAGTTGTTGGTTGTTTATTTTATTTTATTTATTTGTTATTACTATTTAATAGGTTTTATCTAACGCTAAAGTTCAACGGTTACCTTTGAACTTTTGAACTAATCAAAATTGGATTTGAAATATATTTGAAAATTATACGAAAAAATGTGAAGTTGATTGGTAAAAATTTATATACATAGTGAAAAATGAAGAGCAGTACTAGTTTTGCGCTATGTAAGAAAAAATAAATGAATAAAAAATGAAAAAATAAAAAAATTTATAAAAAATGCTATATGAAAAGAAATGTTTAAACGCAAATAAAAAGTAAATGCCATTTTTTTAGATACGTCTATTAATATCAAATCTCAAAGCTCGCATTGGGAATTTGCTATGTAGAATTCATTGTGGTTTGACTGCATTACGTGCGATTGGGTAAACAACGGTACATAATAAATACGAGTATCTAGTTCCTTTATTTCCTTCAGCTAACTCACTTTTGTAGAGCCTTGCAACTCTTTATTGATATTTATTTTTTTTTATTTTTTTTTGTTTTGTTTTTTTATTTTTATTTTTAGTTTACAATTAAATTTTGTGGCTGCTAACATTTAGTGGATGTCTTCTGAAATTTTATTTGATCTCCAATTTTGTGTTTGTGATTATTTTTGTTTATGTTTTTTGTTTTTTTTTTTGTTCTTATGCATGTTCTCTTCTAAGGTGTGCATGAAACCAATAACTAGGTTAACTGTGGTTTTTTTTTTTGTTCTAAAATTGATAGTGTTTTATGGCAGTAATGTGAAGATTTATTGCTTACTGGACTTGTGTGTAATTTTGTTATAATTTTTACGAGTATTTAGTGTTTGATCTCATTTGAATTTTCTTATTGTTGTAATGTTTTTACATACATACAGTTCAACTAATAGATTTATATACTCAATCGTAAATACTGCACTACATATAGTACATACATAATTCACTAATTTACATAGTTTACGAATAGGTGGAATAATGTGGTTTTATGGAGTTGAATTTTAAAAACTATTTAATGATATTTTTGTTTTTTGTGGAAAATAAGAAATTTTATTTAAGTAGCATACAGGGTAGTCCAAGTATAGGTATTTGATATAATTAATATTGCTAGAGTCGAATTAAACGAATTTGTGTGTGGCGATAAAAAAACTGCGAAGAATGCGAGATTTACTAGGAAGTAGCACCAGGCGAAGGAGCAGGGAACCAGATATCAAATCGTCGCATCAAGAAACGCAACACAGCAAAAGCGATTCGCAAAGTCCCACTTTTTTTATTTCTTTTGATTTCTTGGTAATCACGGGCTGTATGAGCTATACGATGGCATAGACATCGCTAAAGCGGTTAGCGCGCCAATCAAGGAAAAGAGGAAGTCACGGAGATATATCTGAGTGTAGCGCAGTGTAGCTCGGAACCCAACCCAATTAAATCGTTAAATAGTTTTTTATTTAAGCTTGTGTTCGATCCATCATAAAAATAATAGAGGAGATGTGGCCTACAACATACCGTTAAACGGCTCTCTGCCAATTTGAAGGAATCGCTCGATTTGCTGACGTAACAGGGGAAGTAACGGCCGTTTGTTTACTACTAAAATGAGACTGTGTTTGTGAATAAGAAATCAACGCAGCCATTACTCATGTCACATCGTTGCCATGTGAGCATGGTTTGATTAGAAAGCTAGAACTCCAAGGATGATAGATTGCCAGTTTCGGTGTTCAGGAATGGGAAAAATGAAATTGTGAGTGTAACTGTGACAGTCATGTCACCTAAAGCAGAATTTTGCCCGCTCTTTTCACATTTATTCCCACAATCGTTCAAATCGATTCTTTCAAATTCGTTGCGAGCCGTTTAACGGTCCTCTATTGGCCATAACATCTAAATTTGAGAAGGCTGCAATGTCATCGGAGATTCGACAGCAGAATTCTGCACGCTCATTTCATATGTATTTTTACGCCGTTCAGCTAGAACTCCGTATTAAGCATTCCAGACGTAACAGATTTCAGCGCTCTATTCAGTTAACAAATATTATAGTTGAATAGGGTGCTAAAATCCACTGCGCCTGAAACATTTGAGCGGATGTTCCAGCTGAAGAGTGTAGGACTACGTATGATGAGTATGAAATGAGAATTCTGCTACCGAATCCCCTATGACGTGGCAGCCGAAGTTGTTTTCACAATTTTGCTTCAGATGGCCACAATCTACATGGATCTACTGCCTTCCCACCAAGTCGGCTCACATTGTTTCCTTACTCGGCGTTCTGTATTTAGAGCTCGGCCATTCGGCGTTTTCCAGATACATATCTTTGGCAGCTTGTTGATAATGCGATGAGTTGCGTGGGCAAATGAGTGTTTTTATGTTTTGTGGGTCATAAAAAGTTGTTTGTGTTGCTTGTTTTTATGTGAACTTTATCGCTTCCATATTTTCATTCACTTTGCTGCCTTTCTACTTTTTAGAGCCTTGCAACTTTTTTCTAATTTTGCTTTTTTTCTATCGTCTCCTGTCGTCGTCTATCTGCTTGTCTCGAGGTGGTTCTTAGACAGGCGATATTCGCGTAAAAAGTTGACTGGCGACAGTTGATCTGCTGTCTGCAATGAGGCAAGCGACTTTTCTCGAGATAATTCGCCGAATCGCCATTTACACGAGCGGCTTTTGTTGAGCGAAGTTGAATTGCTGAGAAAATTGATTCGTGTAAATGCTGATCTAGTTTGCCCTGAAGCTGGCAGCCAGTATAATACTTCTCCGTATAATACTTCTCCAAATGCGGAAGACTTATTTCCAAACGAATGAGGAATTAATGCTTTAGCTCTATTGAATGAAAGTAGAAAAGTTCATGAGCTTAATTTGATAGTTGATAAAACGTCGAGAATTTGGCAGGGGGAGTTTGCAATTTGATCCAGAAACAACGAGTTGCTCTCGGATCTCAACGAGGTAGTTACCCATTTAATGAGATTTTTCCCCAAACTCTTAGACGATTTGATTGCAAGATCTATTTTACTTAGCCGTTGATTATTTGTAGCAATTGTCAGTTGTCGATTGACGAATTTGGTTGGTGTAATAATTTTTTACTGGCACAAAGCTTTAGTACACCAACAAAATTTATTCAATATCTTTATTTTGAAAATAACAGTTGTTGAATAAAGACGTTGGATGATCAGTTTTCGACAGCAGCTCCAATTCCACGAGTAACGTGGAAACTAGGACGAGATTGCAGAAGAAACGACGGCTGCAGACTCGTAGCTAATAGATCAGAAATTCTAGTGCATTCGCACAGCAGCTCCCAACTTGAAATCTATATATACTCCCATTGAAAAATCTTGATATACTCCTATACCACTCTGGTGAATATCCGTATCCCACTCAGAACGTGGCAACGAAGTTGACGAGCGCGATGAAGTTTCCGTCTTTAGCAGGCCGTATACAAGGCTCAAAGATACGTCTTCAACCACTCCATGTATGCAAAGGAACTGCGATGCTTCTATATCCTCTTTTCGTGTTCATACACATTTCGTTTGATAGAACCGCAGCGGTTGGGGACGGACGTTCCGCATATACCCAACTGGCGCACTTCAACTCTTAGGTTCTTCTAAGCAGATGCATATTTTGGATCGCCAGGTTCGCATAATGATTTCTTAACAACTCTAGAGATGAAGAGCAGGTAAAATACGTTTTATATTTTTTGTGGAAATGCTTGGTATTAAACTGGGAGTGCACTTCTTCTAGCACCTGAAATGGCTAGACACTGTTTCGTTGGTTATGTTGACTTAGTGAGCTAATAAATCAAGCAGGCTTAGACGCAGTACAGCTTTTATAAGGATGCGTATTCGATTGTTTTTTATTTTATTTATTTAATTTTTTAGGTAGTAGCTGCCGCAGAAAATAAATTTTGACAAGATTCAAGCGGGAGACCATTGAGTTCGATTACATTAGTTTACAGTTCAGAGCATCCAAGACGTGAACCATGTAATTTCTATGTTTAATCATCCGCTGAATGCGAAAATTCGCATACTTTTTTCTGTCTTGTTGCTTTTGAGATATCGCCTAATAATGGGCTTGGGTAAAAGATAAAATGGTAGATCAAAAAATTTCTAAAATCTGGAGAATCCGGTAACTGATTTGCTCGCTTGATATAAAGCACAAAGTATAGAAAATTTGGCTGGGAGTTCTCACAATTTGAATCAGTTGTTGTTATTGTATCAGCATAAACACTCCCTAAACATTCACGGAGAATGCTGCTGGAATGACAGATCTTGGCTGGATATAAATCCGGGTCGTTCCGGTAACGTAGAGCCAGTTGCCATGGAAACGACAATCAGTAGTAGTGAGTGGTTATCGATGTCATAAACTCAATTATTTGCTTATTAGCTTGACTACCAGACCATCCAGTCGGTCGCTGGGTATGAAAATTCACCCAATTTTTTCTCTGTCGCGTAGTTTTTTCTTGCCGGCAAGTGCTACTTTGAACTAAGTAGGCAATTGAATAGTAAAGCCCTCTCTCGCCGAACAAAACTAATATCGTATGGCGCAGAAGCTTAAACGATGACAACATCCGATGAGGCGCGCCATGTGGTGTTTGAGAGAAATATTCTTCGGAAGATTTTGGACCTTTGCACGTTGGCAACGGCGAGTGTTTATCTTCAAATAACGATTTCGGATTAAATAAAAAATGGTAGATCTTAAAAGTAAAATATGATATTTGGCGAAGTACGTAAACCGATGCAAACAGTTGTGGCATCAGATTATGTTTATTACATAGTTTTTTGAAAATAATATGAGAAATTTCGATTTATATTGTAAGAAATAAGGGGGTTTCAATTGGCGCGGGCCGATTTTGGTGCCCTGTGGCAGCCATTTTGTTTTGGTGACTTCTGTCAAATCTTTTGTTTATTATTCCGTTGTTTATGTCAAATAATCATGGCAAGTTACACGATTGAACAGCACGTTGAAATGATAAAACTTTATTATCAAAATGAGTGTTCATTAACGCAAACGTTGCGCGCATTGCGCCCATTTTTCGGTAGACGTGGTGGCCCTTCCAATTTCTTATGGCCCATATTGAACCATATGGACCTAGACGACACGTGGTTCCAGCAGGACGGCGCTACGTGATACACAGCAAACGCCATTTTATTCCATTTCAACGTCTACCCGCCCTTATTGAAAAACCCTTTATATAAAAAAAAAAAACAATTTTTGAAAAATATTTTTTTTTACTAATTTTTTAAACCTAGCAACAATTTAAGATACGAATGACTTTACATGGAAATGTTAGGGTTTGAAAATTGGGTCTAAAATCAAATATATTTTTTTATTATTATTATTGTTATTGGTATAAGTATTTTTATTATTATGATAAGCAATGAAGAAACGTGGAAAATCATTGGTTGATTCGTGGGAAAAACTCTAAATTCCCGGGATGAAAAAGCGAACTTGTACACAGGCACCCAAGCGAAGATCTTGTAATGAGAAAGATGGAATGCCACTCTGAAGTAATGCGTACGCGGTTAAAGGGTGGGCGACGGTTCCGAACGAGCGGGAGTTTTTAGTCTCATGACATACCGCTGCTGCGACGGCATCTTTGATGATGCATTAGGCCTTTTAAAACTCCTCATTTGCAAAAAAAAATATTATAGTTATTTGTTTTATTTATTTATTTGTTTTATTGTGTTTTATTTATCAAAATTAAGCTTTGAATAATATTTTTTTTTTGTTTTTTATTTTTGTTCTTTTATTATTACGGTTTTAAATCAGTTTGTAAAGGTTCATTTAATATCATCGGGTGTACAACTAATTAATTTCGTATTTGTTACAAACCTCACATCTATTTATGTAGTCAATATTTTGACAGTGGCAGTTATTCTATGTTAAAGCACGCCAAAAAATCAAGTAAATTTGATATGCCACAGTGAATATTAGTAAACACACAAATTTTTTTATTACAGTCAAAATATCAAATTACGTTCCAACAAAACAGCATTTGCGGGGAGGTTGTCTTTTGTTCTTCAATTTAAAGACAATTGCAACAGAAGCACATCGTTTGATCTCAGAAGCTTAACCTGAATATGCTCCAGAGGTTAGAGTATGTCAGCAGTGGTTTGCACGATTTAAAAGTGCTGATTTTGACACAGAAGACAAAGAGCAATCAGATCCATCAAAAAAGTTTGAAGACGAAGAATTGGAGACATTACTCGATCAAGATCCATGTCAAACTCAAGAAGAACTTGGAAAAACATTGGAAGTCACTCAACAAACCATTTCTAAACGTTTAAAAGCAGTCGGATACATTCACAAACAAGGAAATTGGGTGTCACACGAATTGAAGCCGAGAGACGTTGAGAGACGATTTTGCATGTCTGAAATGCTGCTTAATCGCCACAAAAAGAAATCGTTTTTGCATCGTATTGTCACTGGCGATGAAAAGTGAATTCATTACGACAATCCAAAGCGTAAAAGATCATATGTGAAGCCAGGCCAACCAGCCAAATCGACACCAAAGCCGAATATTCATGGTTTGAAGGTAATGCTCTGTATTTGGTGGGATCAGAAGGGTGTGCTGTACTATGAGCTGTCAAAATCGGGCCAGACGATCACGGGAGAGCTATACAGGCAACAATTGATACGTTTGAAGTAAGCAATAGCCGAAAAACGGCCAGAATGGGCGACCAGACACGATAAATTGATTTTCCATCATGACAATGCTTGGCCACATGTTGCAGTACCGGTCTAAAATTATTTGGAAAATGCCGGATGGGAAATTCTACCTCACCCGCCTTATAGCCCAGACATAGCTCCTTCTGATTGCCACTTGTTTCGGTCGCTGCAGAATCATCTTTCTGGAATACGGTTCACCAATGTTGAAGGTATTAAAAAATGGCTTGATGAGTTTCTCGCCGCAAAAAATGAGAAGTTTTTTTGGGATGGAATCCATAAATTGACTGAAAGATGGGAAAAAGTTGCCGCTTCCGATGGACAATATTTTGAATAAAATATTTTTTCACTTTTATATTTAAATACTTGTAAATGGTTTTTTTTAACAAAAAAAACGAAATTAATTAGTTGCACAGCTAATATTTTTATTATTTTATTTTTTCATAATACATAATTAAAATTTTAATAATTTTTGTAATTTTTTTTTAATTTTTTGAAATTTTAAGTCAGTACTATCAGGTTCAATTTATATTATATATATTATTTATAAAGTACTAAGGCAACTAATTTAAGGTCGAAAGTTGAAAACACAGCAAGCTGAAGTTTTTTAAATAAATACAGAATCAATATTATTTTGAGTAAAAAATTAAGAATAATCTCTAATATTGATAAAAATTCTATTTTCTTTTATTCTTCCACCGGTAAGCATAGAATGAATCTAAGGTTGCATTAAAGCATTGAAAGCAAAAAAAAAAAATAGTTTCTAAATATAAAAAATATGCTAATTCTAAATCTAAAATTATTTATGTATTTATATTAAAATATAATATAATTTATTGTTGTTAGTTTTGTTTAATTCATCTACATGTATTTGAAGCCAAAATCTACAGTTAACTTGTTTACAAATTAGTCCTACATAATTCAACTACCATTAACGACCAATAAATAGAAACAATTCGAAACGAAATAAGTAAAAAATAATGCAAAATTCGAAGTAAAGGAATCTTATAGAGCAAAAGTTAAAAATATTGAACTCTAAATATTGGAAAATATTTTTCTTTTTAATATCAGATAAAACAAATATTTATAAGTATCTATTAAATATAGCAAAACATATTAAAATTATTAAAAAATGTCATCTAGAAAAATAATTTAAAACAGAATCAAGTAAAAAGTAGTAAATTTTTATACCCACCAGTCAATTGCTAATATTTTCCCTCAAACCAAAACACCTTTAAAAAATGTGGTGAAAATAATTCGTTCGAGTTTTTCTTTCGATTTTACAAAAAACATTGGCATTTTATTTTACAAACAAATTTTAACCTAAATATTTTTTTAGACATAAACTTTTTACTTATTTGGTTTTTGCTTAACTTACACCGCTTAAAATATTTTTATATATAAATAATACAACATTTTTCAAATAACATTTACTAATATTTTAATAACAAATTATTTTAAACATATTTACAAACATAATCGCAAATACTTTTATGCATGAGTTCGATATTTGTAGAAATACTGTGAAAAAAATTATAATTTTGAAAGTAAAATTGAAAAAGTAAAGAAACATTTTATATGCTAGAATATTTTTAGCCAACAGTAGCGAATAAAAGCATTTAAAAAAATTTTGCTTCGAGCCAATATTAAATTCCTAAGCATTTCTCTCAATTGGGGCCTTTCACAAAAAGATGGCAGCAAAATCTAACGGTTAGTTGAGAGCTTCCTACATACTCGATTTGAGCACTCTAATCAAGAGTTTTCAAGAATCGACAACGGGTATTTCGCAATCAGCACGAATTCGAAAAAAAAATTCCTCACATATTTTAGTCGTTAGTCACTCAGTAGATAGAGCATTCGCCAAAGAGACCCTGGCCTTTACTGGTCATTGTCTCATTAGCTTGCACGCCACCAGATAGCGCGTTCGTTCGAAAAATGTCTGTGAAAGTAGCCGCGCTGAGAAGGATGAGGATACTACTTATACAACACTTGTTTTGCCGACACCCGATACTAGTTGAGCAAATGATTCCAATACTCGAGAAGCACTTTGTTAAGCAAGTTGAGAATCATTGTGCCTTGAATACCAGGACATTAATATGACAAAAATTATTGTGAATACATTTGAAGTCAATGTTAATTATAAACCGCCTGTTCAATCGTCAGCACTCTAAATATGTCACACTAGGGACTACCGCCAAACCCAACTCAATCTAGGTCAAAAGGTTGAGTGGCATCCCAACATAGTTAATTTTAGTTTTTATTTGTTCATAAACATTCCCAATACATTTACGGGAATTATGTTGAAGTGACATCCCTTGACCGGGCTAGTTATTAACACCGATTCGTTCAGGTAGTCTCTCATGTAGTTGAACTCTTTGAGTGTGTTAATAAAGCGTAACAAGTTGGAAATGCCAAATTAGCGACTTAAACCTTTTTATGTTGAGTTGTGGTCAGAGAAAAGTGGATTCCATGACGCATCTTTTATGTTTTCTTTCAATCAAAATTGAACGCAACCAGTGTTTATCGTGGTCAGAGTTCATTAAAAGTAATGAAGTGCTTTTTGTTGCTATTTATACTGATGGTCCTGTAACCATAACCGTACAAAATGTCTGCAGTGCTTTTCACGAGAATCCGCTCACATTCGGTAGCTAACATCGAATGCGTCATGTTAGTTTTTAGATATTCAATTGCTGATTGTCTAGCAGAGTAAAGACTAATAGATTGTACTGTAGAGAGAAAGTGGGAGAAGGAGAGGGAGAGAAGGCGAGGGAGAGAAGATGATAGAAAGATAAGAAGATAGAGAGAGAGGAAAGAAAGAGAAGGAGAAATATAGGGAGAGAGAGAGAGAAAAAGAGTGGTCTCCTTTATTGCTGGCTATTCAGGTTAGAAATATGTTTGCTTCGATTTACTGTGAGCTCTTTTTAGCGCACTGTACTACCAAACCTCACATTTTACCTCACCAAACTGTTCGCTAAAAATGATTATGAAATTTGAGTGAGGTGCCTGACCTCTTTGTTGTTAAAACAAAAAAAAAGGGAATAGTGTAATCTTACACATAAATTTTCGAGTGTTCGCGTCTAAGATCCTTTATATTTGTAGAGTTGCATTGAGTGCAGTTGCTTGGAAACTAGAATAAAATTTGCAGTACAAATCGATTGGTTGAGGGATCAATGGGAATTCCTGCTACTTTTTGACAACTTTTGCCAAATTTAGAGTTGACAACAATGTCAGTTTTATTCCAAATTCATTGAGAATTCATTTCTTACCAAAGCTGCTATGAGTTGTGTGCTCAATACTAAATATAAATCTTTCAACTCACCTAAGGATTCTTGAAGGATTCAATTGTGGGCACAATTCTAGTTATAGATATTTAATTTCATCTTAGGATTCTTGAAGAGTTCAAGTGAAAGCATTCAAGGCTGATTTGGGGATTTTCGCTCTTTGTGGATTCTAAGTCCTGCTCACCGAATAAACTAAAATGCTTCAGTAATCAAACCTCTTGCAGTGGTTGGGCTTAAAAATTGTTTTTGTGAAAAGCCGAATAAATTAATGAGTAGTTTTTTTCGATTTTTTAAGTATGTATTTATGTATGTAAATATGTATGTAGATATGTACATATATGAAATTCATAAATAGAGGCCTTAAAACTAATGATGCGAGGATGAATGATCGGGCAAAAATATGAATGAGTTAATGCACAAATTTTGAAATACATACATAAAAGTGGACTTATTGTTCTCAAAAGCACTAAATTGCTGGATTTTAAGAAAATATTTAATCGTGTGTAGCTTACTTTAGAATCCATTTCAATGGAAGTGAAATCCGAGTGACAAAATTTGTTTATGAAAGTTTGATTTAATTTATCTAACAGATTAACAGGTGAATGCCTGAAGTCTAAAACGTATTTTTTGCAAAAGTCCACAGTTACGAGTATATCTGTATTTGTATTACTTATACAGTTGCGGACAAAACTCTCCGTACGACCCCTTTTTTCTTAACTTCTCCCGATCTAAATCATTTAAAAGGAATGTAATGATGCAATTTTGTTTTAAGTCTAATTATATAACAAATTTAAACAAAATTATTTTCAGTATTTACTTTAAAAGTTATTCACGAAAAACCAAAAAAATACACTGACAAAAGTGTACATACGTTATATTAAGACACTTATTTGGTCTTATTTTCTGCGAAAACTTAACTGTAAAGTACCGTTTGTTTTATTTTGTGGTTCTACTTTGCATTCTTCTTAAAATTTATGGCATTCTGTTTTTTGAAATAGCTGATTTATTGCATTTAAGCAAGTCTATGGTACAAACTATTTGTAAAAACTCTGGAGAGTAAGCCGCGTAGTGGCCAGCCCAGAAGCTCAACCGGAGAGATATATCCTTTATTCGCAAAGCAGTGAAACAGAATCCGAAAATACATGCTACTGATTTGGCCCAGGAGGTAGCCGAGAGGTATCAAATTGTTGTCGACCCTTTAATAATGAAGGTTACCCCCTTATAAGCGAGAAAAACCGAAAGCTTCGTCTGGAGTTTGCAAAAAAGCACCTTAATAAGGGAATATAATATTGGAAACTAGTTTTATTCACTGATGAGTCCAAATACAACATATTTGGATACGACGGCAAAGCCAATGTTTGGAGAAAACGAAACACTGCCATGGATACTAGAAATCTGATTCCGACTGTAAAGCGTGGTGGTGGCAGTGTCATGGTTTGGGGAACAGTTGCAGCCACAGGAGTTGGGAACTTCGTTTTAATTAAAGGAAATATGGATCGCTTCCAATACAAGACCATTTTGGAACGAAACCTGATGCCATCCGTGGACAAAGCTTCAATGCCCAGACGTTTGCCAGCAGTCATCGATGCTGGTGGTGGCCCAACAAAACATTAATTTCCACAAATTTAATCAGTTTTCCTAGATAATTCTTATTTTCTAAGTTCGTATGTACACTTTTTTCAGTGCCTTTTTTGGTTTTTCGTGAATAATTTTTAAAGTAAATACTGAAAAAAATTTTCTTTTTTTACATTTGTTATATAATTAGTCTTAAAACAAAACTGCATCATTACATTTCTTTTAAATGCTTTAGATCGGGAAAAATTAAGAAAAACGGGGTCGTACGGAGAGTTTTGTCGGCAACTGTATATATTGGACCGCAGCAAAAAGTAGGACAAAAATTTGAGATCGATTTGAGCACTTGCTGAGAGAGTAAATAGTATTTTTGGGAAGTCTACAAAATTCGCTCGGCACCTCAGTTGCGGTTATTCGTAATTACTAATTTTCTCATTTCAACAGATATCGCTAAAATGGTATTAAAACAGCTATTTTATATATTCGAAATAATCTACTATCATCTCAAAATCGAATGTTATACACGTTTTACGGAAAACCGCATCCTGTAGTTTATACGAGATTTCAATAAAATAAATTCAATTTTTTCTTTAATTTTATCCGATTAGTTCTTTTCAAGTAAATAAGTTATAAAAAAAGCCAAAAAGTCACAAAAAGTGAAATATTTTCTAGTGCCGAAATGTTCTCAAATTGCAATTCTCTCAGTAATTGTTCAAAAGCGATTGCAATATTTCGACCTCTTTTTTGTGAAACAGTCTAATATACAATAAATTCAGCATTCCGCATTCACTTAAAATGTGTTTGATTTTAATTTCAATAAAATTATAAAATTTCGAATTAACAATTTTGAGCTTTTAATTTGTGTGCATTTTTTGTTTTGTAATTTTCATACATCTGTTTTTCTTATGCGTAACAATCAATAATAGCTGTGAATTTGTTGCGACTTAAAAGTGTTAATCTTAAGCGTAAATATGTATGTATGCATAGTACAAACATTGATTTAACCAACAAATGATGACATTTATTATAAAAATCATAAACCTCTGTCTGTATGTATTATCCGCTAGTTTGTGTGTACATGACCTGGCATGTTGGTGTGTGTGAATTTCATGTTTTTAAACTTGCTATGAATTTTCTAACTGTTTGCCTCATTCGCACACTCATAACATGTAACCTATTTTAATAATTAATTTAATTATCTATTTTTTGTTTTTATTTGATTAATTTTTTTAATTAATTTTTTTTTCTTTTTCTTACTTATTTTAAGTTACTTTACTAATTGTATTATTGTTGTTGCTAACGTTCTCGCTGTTACCGATTTTTGCGCACCTTTTTCGACGTTTGTGTTTGTTTGTATGTATTTGTTTGCCTCTTTAAAATTTGATTTTCGCGCGTAATGCTTTTTACTTCATTTTATTTATTTTTACTTTTTCTTTATTGTTTTCTTTTTGCTTTTGATTTTTTGATTCTACATAGCTGCTTATTCCTAGTTTTCTGCACTGTGTTTTCATAGATTTCAACATCACAAGCAGATCGCCTTTAGAAGGTCCTTTAAATTTCCAATTAACGCAGAAGAAGCCAAACCGAAACAAAGCAAATGAATCATCAAATCATGACGTAAACACAAAAGCGTTAACGTAAACGTAAACGTAAAGCAAAGCATAGAGAACATGAAAAAGAATGAATACATTAGCGTTATCTTTAGCAAATTCTTTGTGAAATTCAAAAATTCATTTAATTATAATTTTGGCATTTACTCATCCTCTTCTTCCCTGAAGAGATAAGTGCTCCAGTAGACCAGATTGAATAACGCAAATACAAGCGGGAACGTTATTCGTGATATAACATCGATCCTCTTCGATCTAGAACATTGTCTTTGGTGAGTGATTTTGCAGCAGTTTAAAAAATATATATATACGCAAAAGAATTGATTAGTTGATAAATCGCAGTATATTTGGTGTGAATTTGTGTTTGAACGAAGTGGTAATAGTTAGTTTCAGAAAAAAAAGAAAACTGTCTTACAAACCTTATTTTTTGAATTTGAATAAGTTCTCGCTGTTTTGTTTTTTTGTTTTAATAATTAGAAAGAAATAAAATTTATTAAAAAAATATAATTCAATGCACCCTGAATAAATTATCAGTCGCTAGGCTCTACTTTCGTCCATCTTCTATCAGCTGCTCATCTGCTGTTCAGAGAGCGACTCGTATTTTCTGATTTTTTACAGCCTTAATCATTTTTGCACGATATGCAGTATGCAGAGATGAGCTCAATGTCAGACCGTTAGCCGGTTCTCAGCTAGCTTGAAGGACTACTCTGATTGGCTGATGGAAGTGGAGATTGTATTGGTGATATACGAAAAAAATCAAAAGAGCTCCCGTTAATGTTACTTCGTTGTCACTTAAACAACGACAGATTGGGCGAGTATGTGAATACGTGTAAAATGAGCGTGCAGAATTCTGCTACCGACTTCGCGGTGACTTGGCAGCCGATGTTACTCTCCCAAATTTTGCTTCGGATGGCCAAACCTGGTAATCTGTCATCCATGTTACTTCTTCCCATCTACATAAATAGCAGTAACGGCGTTGTTGGATCACGCTTGGTGTGCCCAAATGAAATTAGTGGTAATTAGAAGCAATACGCGCTATCTACCCGCATTACAAAGTGGCGCTTGACAAATACAGCTAACGGAAAAGGATAACACATCGATATTTTGACCCGTTTGGACCGTTAATTTTTCTTTCTTCATTATTTATTAGGCTATGAACAGTTATACAAATTACCGGAGTACGGCAGTATGTTCCAAGCTGAGATCTACGCAGCAGACTAATAACTACTACGAACTCTCAAATAAACATTTGCATTGACAGCCAAGCATCCATCAAAGCAATAGTAGCTGTAATGACAAGCTCCAACTGTGTACTACAATGTCGGAACAGGATGGATGAGCTAGAAACTGAGAAATAAGCCACCATCTACCGGGTGGACTATGTGTATTAGTCAGGTTTTACCTAACCTAACCTATGGCTCATTGTCTGACAGAAAGCATATAAAATTTAGAAAAATTCCAACCTCACTCTATTTTCCAATATTCATATCGAGAGCTGATAAAAGAACAGAAACTCCTAATCAAATTGATACGAATAAAGAGTCTTTAGCACATTTTCATTACCTTCTGAGAATGGGGATACATACTGAAAGCAGCGACATACGCGATTTGCTATACTCCTCTCAGTGAGCTTGACAGAATCAGCTGATTTGCTGACGTTATAATTGGACATTTGTTTTCATTTTGTTGTTTTATTGTTATTAACGAGTGAATTTATCATACTACAGTGTTCCCTTCCTTGTTTGCCCAACTGTCGCGTGACAGCCTAAAATGCTCTCATAATTTTCGCAATTTTGTAATCTATCATTCTTGTTCATTCTGCATGAAGAATTAGCGCTCTCTGAGCGAGATTCTGTGCCTCGCCCTCTTTAGTGACTTTTTGAATGCCATTTTTTTTTCTTGTCACATTCATCACTATGTTTTACCTGGGAGATAATCATGGCTGAGTGAATACAGAAGGCTGAGCATATCAGGTGCTAAATTTGTACACACTTTTTGTCTACAAATAAATTTTATCTTTCATCTTTCTATTCTCTTTTTTATTACCTTTTGTTTACATTAACCTAACCTAACTTTTGATCTCTTCTTAGTTCTCTCACATACTTCATTTAGGAACTGTTCTCACTTCTCCACTTCAGTCCGCGCGGTATTGTATTCTATCACTCTTGGAAGTTAATAAGAACACGCTACCGCTTGTCAGTGCTCAATAATTATCGAGTTTCAAAACATTTTTTTTTTCAAAATTCTTTTCTTTCTCCCATATTTGTATGTTTCGATTAAGAACGTCATTAAATTGCACTGTTAAATTTATTGGTAAGGAAATAAAAAATTATTTGTATAAACCGAACTTCGTCCCTTTTTTCTTTCAAAAGTTTGCAAGCTTCTCCCCCACAGTTCATCTAAGGCTACATCCCAGCAAAATTACTCTCAATATTCTCAAATATAGTAATTCTGAATTGCTGCTGTTGGTTTTTGTTGTTATTGTAGCAGTTCACAAAACTATCCAGCGTAGTGATGTTATCGGTCGTCGTCGTCTACCTCATCTGACTGTAAGACTCGGACAGTGTGGCTGTTTCGACAGTGTGGATCCAATGACAAAGGAATGTTAGATGTGTGGGTTTAAGAGGGCATATGAAGATGTTGTTAGTGTCAGGTGGAGAACCATCACATGCCGGACTTATGCTGAGTATGTGTGGGTAAATGCTCAGTAGGAATTGAAATTGCTACACTAACCAGAGCATAACTATGCCAGAATAACGAGTCAGCTGAAATTCTTCGCCTGCGATATTCGGGCAGAGAGAGCTCATGAGAAGGGTAAGTGGTAAGCTCTGTTAATGTTAGTAACAGCGCGTTTGCATATCAAGAGGGCTGTGAATGCCTGTGAATGTAACAGCCTGTTTTGTATAGTAAAAGGCCTATTTTTCATCTTTGACATTCGCTTAGTACCAACTCACGAGCGCAAATCCTTTTACACGAAACAAGTTAGGCAGTGTAAGGCATTTGTAGGTTTTTTATTTTCCGCCGGTCTTACTCATTCACTCCAAATCGATAGTGGGCACTTTGCAATGACTTATTTCACCTTTACAAAAACTTATTTCGCGATGAACAGCGTGAACTTATTCAAATTCTCATGCAAGCCATAAAAATGCAAAAATTCCATTTATAAATAAGAAATAAAAGAGAAGCTCTTCAAAGCAGAGAGAGAGAAAGAGAGAGCTCAAAGATTCATTGCAAAAACAAACACAAAAAATTGTTTAAATAAAATTTACAAAAATTACCATTCAAGTAAATGAAGAAGCCATTAAAATTTGCAACGCAACACAGATCAAACAGCCAAAAAGGAACTGCAATTGAACTCAACTCAAATCAAATCAAAAGAAAATACACACATACATACGCATATTGGTACATACGTGTATTATGTATGTATGTATGTACATATAATTTGATAAGAAATAGTTTGATTATTTACCTTGTAGGAAACTTTGACAGCCATGTCTTACAGCAGTTTGGACGTTTGGGCGCCTGCATATGCACCTCGCACTGGCGCAACTTCTCCAGGGCCATCGGATCGCCGGGATGACGCACTAGCGGCTTCTAAATTTGCATTTTTTTGTGTTGGCGCACATTTTTCACAAAAGAAGAATGCGCACACACATTTGTTTGTCGTTGTTGTTGTTGTCATGTTTTTAGTTTTTTGTTTGATAACGATGATAGAGGAAGGTTTTTTGATATTGATTGTTTTTTTATTGATTGATTTAGTTTTGAAAAATGTTTAAATTTGTTTCGATAAAATTTTCAAGTTTTATTTATTTTTTTTAGTTTGTTTGGTGGTGAAGATTTGAGGTTGTTGATGTCAATCGAAATGACAAAATGAAAAAGTTATGAAACAAAAATAATTGAAATGTTAATATTATTACGGTAATTAATTTTGCATAGCCAATTTGTTAATTTTCTTTTTGTTCAAAATATTAGTTTGAAATGAAAATTTAAATTTGTGAGTAATATTTTTTAAATTAAACTAGGAAGTGGTGTGGCATTAAATACTGATGTCTTTAGTAGAGGTTAGTGGTTAAAAATAAGTTTGACTTAACGTAGCTTTCAAAAATTAAAAAAGTAGTCTTACAACATAATTAATTCGGTTACATTGAGATTTATATACCTTAACACAATCTTTTTTTAGAAAATTTAATTAAAGAAATACTTTGACAATTTTTTTTTCAACTTGAAAGCAAAAACTTGAAGAAGATGTTTGACCTAAATCAGTAAAATTTGTATGTATATCCCGCAAATATATTATTCTTCTTGTTACGCGCGATAACTGCTTAAGCGATTTTGGCCGAGCGCGCCAGTCGTGTCTTTCTCGTGCTTACCGACGCCGGTTGGACGCACTAAGTGAAGCCAAGTTCTCCTTCACCTTTTTTTTGTTTTGTTAGATAACTTTTGTTTTGTCCATTTTGAGCGCAGTGTCATAAACGTACTGTTCCGAAAAATCAGCTCTTTCTCACAACCCTCCCTTGAGGCGGGTTTTGTAATATCAAACACATTTTTGTAATGCTTAAATATGTGATAGCCCCTGGGATTATACGGCAGAAGTGATAGAATCGCCCACCTAAGCTATCGCTAAGAAGAGTGCGACCTCTCGTTATTTTTATGGAACACAAAACTTTTCCTATTTCTGGCTAAAATTGGTCCATCACCTGATTCCATGTGAACAGCGTCAAGTAGGCTACTAAACCAGAATAGGAAGGACTTACGAGCGTCTCACTGAATGCATAAGGAACATGGTAATATTTGTTACATTTAAGGCAACTAAGCGCCAGAACCGAAGATGTGTTCTGCACGTCTGGCGAAAACAAGACTTCCTCTAAGAAGTATTGAAACTCAACTCAACTTCATTAGAAGCCTCTAATTATAGACTCTGGGTCACGTACAGTAGACCACATTAGATGCCTCAGTACACTATGTCCAAATAAAAACTCACTAACTGTTGTATGGTAACAGCTGCAGCCATAGTAATGGTAATGGTTGTATGGGTTAGGCTAAGGCCTTTATGCACTGCAACCAGATTGATCTATTTTGCGTCCCTAATTACATAATTATACTTATTTTGTATACCGAGGAATCGAAACAGCTCTTAGGAGGGTGCAATTGTAGGGCTTCCTCCTCTAGTAGGTACGAGCCCAGTCTCTTGGGTCTCTTGTGGCCTAATGCCTCACAGTTGGTGATTAAGTGTTCCATATACTCCTCTTCATCACAGCACAATCTGTATAATCTTTTACTAGATAGCCCTAAGTGCTCCACAAAGTAAATTAACGCCCTTTTTATCTAGGATTAGAGCAGATTTTGCTCTGTTGGCATTGAAGTTCAAACAAATTTTTGGAGTGATTAAGACCGCTTGTGCCATTCCAGAGTTCCCTGATTTTAGTTTGGATCCATTTTTTGGTTTTCTATTTTATATTATTTTTGTTAAAGCCGAAAAATGGGGTTGGTTCAATAAGTAGCCCTTCTGCCCATTTTTTGGCATAAAAGTCTGCCTTCTCGTTTCCTTCTTGTGCCTCATGCCCTGGCCCCCAAATCAGTGAGACCTGATTATGAGTGGCCAGTTTGTTGAGAGCATTGTTACACTCTATTAGGACTTTTGACTTGAATGTGAAGCTATTCAAGGCTTTGAGAACCGATTGGCTGTCCGAAAGTATTTTAATTTTTACTTTCTCGAACCCTCTTTTGGATATGATTTCCACTGTTTCCATTATGGCGAAGAGCTCCGCGTGGAAAATTGTAGTATCTGTACTTAGTGTTAGAGATTTGTGTGCTTTAGGCCTCACTATTCCTGCTCCTACTCCATGGAGCGTTTTGGAACCATCTGTGTCATCATTTATCCATGTTGGGTTAGTGTTCCACTCTTCCCTAGACGGGAAGATAATCTTGTATGTCTTTATAAAATTAAGTACAGGTGGTCATTCGCTGCAGCCATAACTGAGGATGTAAAGGTTCAATACGGAACCTTAGAAATAAGAATACTTCTTAATTCGGCTCGATCAGAGCTGAACCAGCTCACCCTTGTTTGAAAATCATTTGGAAAGTATATGAGACTTTTTGTGATGGATAAAAGTTCACGTCAAGGCCTGATGGGGTTCAACTTACCACGATGGCCTTCCTAAATTTATCGAGCAAAAGTTTAGATCTAAATTATATTGTTCCAGGGATGGTCGTAACCATAGATGAAGCATAAAATTTTCTTAACTAATATTTTGGCCCGCTCTTGCATTGAGTAAAAGTATACTTTTTCTTCAAAATTTTCGGAAAAATATATTCTCTGATCATTTTTGAAAAACTTTCCCTCAAGGATCTTTTTCTTATTTTTTATATTAAAAGCAGAGGCTCGGCTTAGTTATCCCCGCAAATTTCTTTTACGGTTTATATTTAAATGAGTGCAGTGAATAAAAGTTAAAAGTTGGTATGGTGGACTTTGAACTTGTATATGAAAAAGGAGCTTAAAGGAAAATGAAAACTTTCTATAAATTTTTATACAAAGAGATCGACATTCATTTGATCGAGTCGAAATCCAAGCCATTCTTTTTAATTAAAAATTGTGTAAAGGTGTATCAATTTCAGGATAAGACGATTGATTGTTACTTAGTTTTATAATGATTTCTTATTTAGATAAAAGATACAAACAAAAAATTGTGAGTATAATAAAAATAGAATAGAAAAACCCTCTATGTGTTTATATCTATCATAGCTAAGTAGGTAAGATATCTTATAAGGTATTTTGCACTTATATATCAAGATGGCCCAAGTGGAATAACCCTCTAAATTTGTTCTATGGCAGAAAAAATGAGACACCAATTATTAATTTTTTATTTAATTTAATTTGGACATCCAAGTCAAAGTGTATTCGCTAACATCAAAGTGTAATCCGCCCTCCCCAGCTAGCCTAACTAAATTGTGATTAGCTTAGGAAGGTTCTAAATTTTTAAAATAGTTTTCCCAGTTAAGTAGAATCAATGAGTCAAATTGGAGTCCTAAAGATGATGTCAACTTTGATCAATTTTAAAAATACTTTGCTACCGGTTCCGATAGCTATTTGTTATGCGTGAAAATGCACTGATACCCTGCCTCAGTTTTATAAAGTAATGCTCGAATAATTATTCATTTTCTCCGTAGTTCTTAGGTGGAGTAAAGGACCTCGAAAGGGCTTGAATAATTAAACTCCGGCGACCGTTTGCTCAATGACTGCTTAATATTGCATTTAACACGAGGTTTCTTGACCAGCTGATAGATTGAAATGGCAGTTCTGTTTTCATTAAAGTCTGATCATTTAACGTTGGGTGGGTTCAATAATTGTGAGTGCTTTAGAAAATTATTCACAAAATATTATTTGGAATACTCGAAAGCTGCACATCAGATGAGTTTTGTTTAAAATTATTGCGTCTAATTTATGATGCCAATTTGTGCGTGCTAACTGTGATTTCTGTTTGTTTACGTTAATAATGTTATTTTAATAAAAAAATTTATTTCACATAAAAAAATTTAATTTAAATATTTAAGAATTTAAAAATTATATTTAATAATTTAAAAAATTTATTTGATAATTTAAAAATTTTATTTAATAGTTTCAAAATTTTATTAAATAATTTCAAAATTGTATTTAATAGTTTCAAAATTTTATTTAATAATTTCAAAATTTTATTTAATAGTTCCAAAACTTTATTTAATTATTTTCATTTTATAAATTTTTTATTTGAATAAAAAGAACAGCTCTTAAATTTTTCAAACTTTAAGGAAGATTCGTATTATTCTTATCTGAGAACTTGCCTTACAGGAATTCAAAGAGGTGCGCGGCTTCCTGAGAGGTAAATCAAATCAATTTGTTTTTGCACGATTTATTTGTTGTTTTTCAATACACTTCTGATTCAACCTAAATAAAAGTCCATCGCCCCTAAAGCTTCTATTAGTTCAAATATATTCTTACAATTATTTGTAAAGTTAACAAAGCAAAATTTTATTTGTTATTTTGACTGCAGCATCAGCGTGTCATTTTTTTAAAATTTTTTTTCAGAAGTTAATATATGCCATCTGTCTATGTGCAGAGATCAGCTTAGACAGAAACCTCCGGAATGAGCGAATTGGTATTCTGAGCGACAATCAGGCGGAGCTCAAGGCTCTGTTATTCTGTGAGATTCAGTCGTCACTGGTTTTTGGGTGTATTGAGAAATTAAACTTGCTAGGAATCCACAATGTGTCGCCGGACACAGGGATATCCTTGAGAACGCTTTAGCCAATGAATTGGCGAAATAAAATGCAGCCTCTTTGTTAATGGGACCCGAGCCCCTCCTTGCTATGGGACAACACACTAGCAAGGGCTAAGGCTAAGAGATATTAGCTGACACCAAATTATAGGGCTGCGACAGGCCAAGTCTTTACTGGGGGTATAATCAAAAGATGTTGAGAAAACTCATAACTCTCCCTAAGCATAAGCTGAGAATGTTCACGGGCATACTCACAGGCGATTGCGGATTGGGATATTGTCCACAGATTTTTGCGGTTCCTGCGTCCAGTCCCCGGAGACTTCAGCCCACCTTCTCTTTGAATGTGATGCCATAGCGCGGCGAAAGTTGACTTTTCTCAGCCAGTTGCAGCCAGTAAAAAGGATATACGCTTAGCCTAAGCCAGATTTATCTTAAAGTTTAGTATAAGACAATATGTTTAATAAGGGAACTGAGTATTTTGATGAGGTACTGTGATGTGTAGAAGGCACAAAAGACCATGCGGTCGAAGTGCGAACATCAATTTTTTTCCATTCAAATTCAACTGCCAATTTTTCCTTCGGTTTGCAGGTAACTGGAAGTTTATCGCCCAACTAATCTCATTAGAATTTAACTGGCAAATGTCCGCTAACCAGAAGTTGAGAAATCATATTTTTAGGCATTCACCGACAGGGTTAGGCATAGTGAACAAAATAATTAATGTTATATTTTATCATTTTAACTACCACTAAAAAATTTGTGATAGTGCAGTTTAGTAGTAGTGCAAAATGCCCTACTCTGTTTACCGATTGAGTTCTAATCGCGCGCTTAACAAGACATTGAGAAAATGGAAATGAACGGTAACCCAGAGTTAAAAAAAATGTATGCAAATTTTACAAAAAAATGCACTTAAAAATAAAAATCATAAAAGTTAATTTTCTTAACTATTAAATGATTAAATGGACTTCAAACTGATTTTAACGCAAGTAGAGTAGACGCAAATAACAAAAGCTACGATACTTAAATAAACCGTAAACCACTTATAATTAGAAGTTAGTTAGTTAGTTTTTGTTTGATAAGAAAAAGTTTTTGACAAATACCATTGCGAATGTTGCATTACTGTCTGTGTCGAGCAGATCTGAAGCAGCATCTAAGCTGGCCTGCTCCAAATCGCGACGTTTCTTTTTCATATTCTCCTTATGCATGTCTGCGGCCCGATCCGTATATGTTGCGTGCGATAAAAAATGTTGGACAAGAATTTATTTGTTCACACAACATTTGTGCGTGTGAGTGTGTTCGGTGTATGCGTGTGTGTGTGTGAGAGTAAAATTAAGATAGTGTTTTTGTTTTCGATGAATAGCAGATGTAGCACAGAGCGACAGATTAAAATACAAATACGAGCACGAACGCATTAGTTTGGTTACAAATATAACATCAACAAATGATAAAAATGTATTGTTAACAGTTAGTTTTTATGCCATATGAGAGTGGCGGCGACAGTGACAGTGATTGGTTTTCCAATTATTCGGAGTTTGTGTGCGAGGTCAGGTGGAATTAAAAAAAAAAACATACACACATGCACAATGAGTCGTAAGCGCAAATGAGACATAAAAAATGAAGAGACACACATTTAGCGACATTTACAGCGTTACGAGTTGCAATGTGTGAAGTAAATAAATTTGCAAAAGACGGAATTCAAATAGTGGAAAATTTGTACATTGCAAATATTCAAAAAAAATAAAAAATAAAAATAAATAAATAGTAATAATAATAAATAAATAAAAAATTAAAAACAAAACATTTATACAAAATAAAATCCAATAAAAAAAAAAATTTTAAAAAATTAAAATAAAAATTGAAAATTATTTGCAAACAAAAAAACGAAAATTATGTGTTTCATGTAGTATTGTATGAATATGCATGGAAATGATGAAATATGAAATGAAAGAAGAATAAAAAAAATATTATTTTTTAAAATATCACATCAGTATTTGAAAATTTTATTTTACAATTCAAAATGCAAATAAAAAGAAATATGCCATGAAAATGCAACCATGTATCGAATATGACAATGTTTTAGAATGCATTTTGTATACATTTTTATTTTTTTTATTTTTTTATAGTAATTAGTGTGTTGTTAATATTTGTGGTTTATTGTTGTTTTTGTAGCAGTTATTATTAATACGAAAGGCAGGATGAAATAAGAAGATAAAATACTTGTATTAGTAGAATGTCCTCAGTGAAGACTTAGACATTTTTATGGTAATTATAAAAAAATCAATTCACGTGAAAGTCATACAAATGAATATTTATTAGAAACCGATTGCTTTATTTGAAAGTTTTAAAACAAGTTTTAAAAAATGTACGATATTTTTTTATTGAATTACATTAGAGCGCAAATCAAGAATGTAATAAAATATTGAAGACAAAATACGGGTGTAACACTGGACTTGCCCTAATCACTACTCCTACGATTTCTTTTCGTGCTCAAAATTTTAAGCACACCGCTATTTTTTAACAAAATATAGTTCATACTACAACAGGATATATATCAGGCAAAGTTTCAAACTTTCGTCACCTAAACTTTTTAACCAGAATTTTTACAATTTTTCTGGGTATGCAGTTTTAAAGCCCATTGAATTTTAGTATAACAAAGAGGGAGTCTCAAGTATTCCCAAAATACTGCTGATTTTTGAAAATTTTTTAAACGTGATGTGACACGCCTAATCAACTGGGCGTCCAAAATATCTGAACGATCGTCTAAACACTCCACGTGCTTATTGGCCTAACACTTCACTCGCATTATTATCGTCCATCGGTCCAACCATTCCCCACACCTCAAAATTTCTAATGTCTGAGTACATCAGGCATTCGCAGAGGACATGCACCGAGTCCTCCCCTGGTGACCCGCATTCCTCACTTACAGACAGTTGCAAAAAAGTATTGGGTAAGGAAAAAACCTAGGCTGTTGTTGTAGCAGAATAAACATTCCCCATACTTACATACGGGGAATGCTGCTGGAGTGACAGTCCTTGGCCGGTAACGTAGAACCGACCCCAATGTCGTCGTTGCGTATGGCAGGTGATTTGAGAAAGTTCTTCAAATTTCACTGTATATGACAAAAAAACAACCATAACGCCACAGCAGAACCACGAATTCTTTGTGCTTCGGGGAGCGAATAGTTGAATATTGGGGTGCTCAAAAAGTACTCAGATCATACATTTTTTTTTATTCGTTCATATCTCTTGCCAAATTAACAATAAATAGTTTGTACATGAGATTATTTATATAGTTATATGAAGAAATACCGCTCTTAATCAGAGCATAGGGCGGAAACAAACTCAGACCAACGTGATAAATTTTTTCGAATTTCATGCCAGGAACATCTTGATTGATATTCCGCGTGTGTTGATCGGATCCAAGTTGTTCGTGGTCATCCTCTTCTTCTGTAGCCTTGTGGATTCCTTTCTAGGGTCATCTCTGCGATGTCATTGTCTTCTCTGCGTCAGGTGTACCCAATCCAAACGCCAGAAGAAAATCATACGCATAAATTGCGTGCTCTCACTATTTATTTGACATGAGGCTGTATACGTAAACTGATTTGACAGCTTGCGTAAACATCTTTAAGTTCTTACGTAACTTAAGTCAGGTTTACGTCTGCAGTAATCACACCATTGGAGGCTCCTACTCAAGAGTTTGTGCACTCAAACCGGTTCGTATGAATCAAACGGGTGTCATAACTTATTAGCCGAACAAGGAATATATCTATTTTGGGTACCACTTGTACCTTTTAAGGGTAGGCGTAGTAAATGGCACAATTTTTGCAATCCACGTCGATACCTACCGAGTTTCCGTAACTGGTATAAATTTGTAAATTTCTTAAAGCCATGCGAAAAAAGCAAAAAATGTGGTTTACTACGTTAGTTTAGCATAGTCCCAACTTGTCTTTTCCACGTGTTTTTTTCCTGGCAGGGGCTTCTGCTTCTCTGAGGATTTCAGAGGGACAACGCAAAACTGTACGACAGAAGCTAGAATGCCTGAAATCAAGCTGCGCCTTCGGTTAACAGTTAGACGAGGACGATGCAAATAATACACGTGAAGCTGATGTGCGGGTCGAAAATGTATCCCCATCTTCTTAAAGCCTCCATTTCATACGAGTATCTAAATCACTCCTGGATACTCTGGCAATGGGCTAATAATCATTTCTGGCTCCAGTTTATCGATAATAAGCGAGGGTGCGCGATATATCTGAAGCTTATAAATGCAACTGTGGCCAAACATGGGATAACCGTATCGAGCGAGTGTAAAATAGAGTAAAGTAAAAAACAAAAATATTAAAAAAATAATTGGCGCGTACATTTCCCTTTGGTGCAAGAGTCGAGGACTAGAAGTAAGTCCAGAAAAAACGAAACTGATACTGTTCAGTAGAAAATATAAAACACCTGGAAAACCCCTTAAAGTAACATAAAGCGCTAAAGATCTAGGACTATACGGTCTCGCCTATACTTGTCATTACAACGTTCCCGACCCTTCTAACTCGAGGGAAGAGTGGGAACGGAACGATGTAAGACAGGCGGAGTCCATCCATGTATACACAGATAGCTCAAACCTCAAGGGCAGGGTGGGCGGAGATGTATATTCCGAGCATCTGGGGATCCGAGCATGACTTTTGCAGAAGTTGTCTAGACGAGGAAGAGACGATCCCGCACCTCCTGTACCACAGTCATGCTCTGTTCAGATGTAGACTCGCCTGTCTGAATTAAGGAACTTACAAAATTTTTGAAAAGTACACACTGGTTTTAGCAGAGATAAGGGCAAGTTCACCACGCAGCATCACAATGGGCCATGAGCCTGAGTGGGTCCCACAGTGGACTAAGCTAACCTAACTTCTGTTAGGTGTTTCGCCGAACTATGATTCTTATTTGAAGCGCGCGTCTTGATGTTGTTCCACAGATGGACGCCGAGTGGCAAATGGTTTTTATTAGGAGCTTTTTCATGACAAAAATATACTCGGCGGCTTGCCATTGCCTGCCGAGAGACGACTGCTATTAGAAAAACACTTTTTCTATCAGCCATTTAGTGGCCACCAATAAAGTACTACTAGGGTCAAGCAACAACCTAGTTTTGCTTACCACAGCAAAGAGAAATGCTTAGGTGCGCAAGTCATTGAATATACAATATAAGGTGGCGCAAAATTAATCATCCAATTTAGTTTATCAATAACTTTTTTAATAAACAAAAAAACAAAATGATTTCAATAGTCTGGAAGAAACTTTGTATGCACAAATAAATGAATAAATAAGTAAAAGAAATATAATAGTGTGTTGTTTTTGAATAACTTTTTTGCTAGATGAAAAAGATGTGAATGATGGATTTTTTTTAACTTTTTGCACGCCAATTGCTTGTCTGTTTGTATAGTTCAGCTGTCTAAATCATAAGTGTCAAATATGTGTGACGTGCGGCGTCATTTGCCAAACTTGTAAATCTTCCGTTAGGGTGATTAATTTTGCGCCACCTTGCAGTTTCATTAAAGTAAAAAGTTTTGCTATTTTACACGCTCCAATGTAATTCAATCATTTAGAGGCACATTAGGTAATTCCAATTTTTTTTAATTATATTTGAAAATGTTCAAATTCAAAACGCACTTTTCGCAAAATACGCAAAAGACACGATGCAGAATTTTAATTAGTCATTATTGATAAGTTAGTAGTGTAATTTTTTTGATTAATTAAAAATATATTTATATGTTTGTATATACGTGTAGAAATTTAAATTGTCATAAATGCTGTTGTTGTGTTGATCTACAATAACATTTGCTGTGTGGCTATACTTTTATTGTATTAGTTTGGCAAGCTGGTAGTAGTGTGTGGTAATTTTTCAAATATTTGAGTTAATTTTTTTCTTTGTTTTTTTTAATTTTTTGAATGAAATTTTTTTTTTAATAAATTTTTTTTTATATATAAAAATTAGTATTATATTTTTTTCATTTTTTTAAGTATTTTTTTTTGTTTGTTTCTCATCTGTTAGTTAGCTAAGTAGTTTTGTGATTGCACGCACACTCATTTGTGTATTAGTTTGCATTTATTTTCATATTTTTTGTGTAGTTTTTTTTTTGTTGTTATTTACAATTACACACACACATTCAAATATGTGAAGAAAAAAATAAACAAAATACACCATCAATTAATACAAATACATTGAATAAGAAGCATATAAAATCTCAATTACTAGCTTTATTCAAACCTGAACGGGAGGCATAGTTCACCAGCGCGAATTCGAGCAACGCTCCAAAGACGAATGTCAAACAGACGCCAGTCCAAACGTCGATCGCCTTTGTGTAGGAGACTGGCGGCAGTGAGGCATTTATGCCAGACGTTTGTGTTGCCATGGTGAGCAGGGTGGTGACACCTGTAAAATGTCCAAGTGAATTGTGACGAAAAGCGACGTAGCAAAGCAAATATCGATAATTTTTGACTTATGTGAATAACTAACAAACTAATTACAAAAAAAAAAATAAAAAAATAAAAACATAAAAATTCAACTAAACAAATTCACTATGAAAATGAAAAACACAACACACAATAGAACTCTGAGAACTCAGCAAACTCAGAAAACCGTAGTTGTATTCTTCAAAAAGAGTACCTGAGTTGGAAGGCATAACAAAATACTACTTTGGTAAAAGTATTGTTTAAGTACATATGTAAGTGTCGTTTTATTCTATTACTTAAAGGTTTTTGATAAATATTTTATTATTTTTTAAATTTTCTTGTTGCATGCTCGTTTAGTTACTTTTTCGTGTTTGTTTGCATTTACTATTAGTTTACTGTGCTTTGTATGGTTTCTGTTTTTGTTTATTTCGTTATTTGTTTCGACTTACCCAATGACACACGTGCTGGTACGGCGCCTTGATCAAGCCAGAATGACACCCATGAGACAATGACCAACATACAGCATGGGATATAAATTTGGATTAAGTAATATGAGAATTCTCGCTTGAATAGTAGATCGACTTTGAGGCAACTGTATTCACCTATGAGTATACAAGGTATCGTACATAAAAGTCACAACTGAAAACATTTCGTTGGGGAGCTCACACAAATCAAAACAATTATGAAATATAAGAATAAAAGTATTTCAAGAAAATGAACTAAGTAAGAAATAATTAACAATTCAGAAAAATAAACAAAGAAATTTAACCAAATTATTGTTGAAGATTAGTAGAAAAACTATACAAGTACGAGTAGTTTGAATACAAAAAAAAACCTAAAAAAAAATTCTTTGCAGTGTTTCTTCAATACATTTCTTTAAAAATTATTTGAAAATTTGTTTGCTTAGTTTACCAGCAAAAAATTATATACCATTATAAGTACACATCCTTTCCTGAAAGAGCTTGACAGGGCAGAGAAGAAGTTAGCTACGAATCCTGGAGGACTAATAACGCGGATTTAATTTTATGAGGAAAACAAATAGTCACCATAGATATCATCGACTGTCCACCCTGGAGGATGAGAATATATTTATTCTTCCTCTTGATTGGCGCGATAACCGCTTAAGCGAATTTGGCAGAGGATTTATATTTATGTATATATAATTGGCGCTTACACCCTTCAATGGGTGCTTGGCCGAGCTCCTCCACCTATTTGTGGCGTGCGTCTTGGAGGTATCTACAGTTTTAAAGGGTCAATCAACAAGAGTGCGACCTGAATTTGCTTACCACAGTAAAGAGAAATGCTTAGGTGCGTAAATCATTGATTATACAATATAAGGTGGCGCAAAATTAATCATCACATTTAGCTTATGAATAACTTTTTTAATAAACAAAAAAACAAAATGATTTCAATAGTCTGGAAGAAAATTTTTTATGCACAAGTAAATCTATAATATAAAAAGTAATCGCAAAATGTGTTGGTAAGCGCATAGCTCAACAACGCATGGATAAATCTTAACAATTCTTTTTTTAAAACGTTCCTTGAAGTCCAAAGATGGTTTTTAAGGAGAGAAAAAATCGAATAATTTCCGGGAAAATCCTTAAACAGCCCTTTTTCCACATAAAAATATATAAGCCAAGTTTGAGTTTTAAGCCAACTCCGAACGGCAAATGGTTTTTCATGAGGAGTTTTGTCATGGCAGAAATACACTCGGAGCTTCGCCGTTGCCTGATGAGGGGCGACCGCTATTAGAAAAAACTATTTCTATCGTTTTGGTGTTTCATGCTCGAAGGTTCCAACCTGTGCACTTCTGAATGGTAGCTACGCACTAATCGATTCAGCTGTGCGGGTCACCAATCATCCAATTTTGAATAACTTTTTTATTAAATAAAAAAAAAATTCCCAAAAAATCATTCAATTTGGAATAACTTTTTTATTAAATAAAAAAAAAATTTTTTGAGTGACGGATATCTTTGGACCTTTAAAATTTGTTCTGTTAATTGGAAAATATGGCTGCCGTCAGTATTGATAACAATTTGTGCCCATTTTAACGTATTTTCCATGACATTCCGCAAGATTATCGGAATTTTCGGATTTTCGTTCTTGTCCCTTAAGCGCTACAATTCTCTGAGATTTGTTGGCATAAACTTCAAAGTAGACCCAAAGAAAAAAATGTGGGATCTTGCTGCATCAAAACTGGAGATTACGCTACCATTGCTTAATTTTTCGTGCGGGTTATTTAGTCACGATGTCGTTGGCAATCGAAGCGTATTTGAAGACCAACGATTCATGTGCGATTGCGCGTCGTAGACTCTGTTCACGTTAAAATATTTGATGTATTCCGATGCCCAAGTGAATATTTGATTCGTTCATCGGTGCGAGGGTTTCGGGCAACAAGTCCGGTGGCAAACAGCTTACGGCTAGGGCGAAGCCGGACATCGAGAACAAATGAAAATAATGAACTTCCCGGTACAAGTTTGTACGATAATCCGCGTCAGTCCATGCACGAGAGACGGGCTGCCCTGGGACTTGCACAAACTATTGAGCATAAAATATTTGGGAAGGTTCTTAGACTTTACCTCTTCAAAATTCAAATCGTGCAAGCGCTTAAGTTTAACGATTAAAATTTTCGTATTTTTTCTACGAGACAATGTTCTAATGTGCAGGTAACATTTCTCTAATCTGCAGGTAACATTTCTCTAATGAAATTGCTGATGAGCTTGCCAGGAAGGGGACTGAATTGGCCTCAGAGACCTGCTACCCGGGCATCGCCATCCCCCTGACAGTTGTTAAAGAGGAACTGCACAAATTATTTGTCAGGAAAGCTCAGAAAAGATGGAGCTCCAATTGTTCGTGTGCTATTTCGAAAACCCTTTGGTCTCAGTATAATATACGCAGGACTCAGAAAGTCCTTTGGACTCCTCGCTATTCAATTTCCAAACTCGCAGCTGTGTTTACCGGTCACTGGACGATCGGCACATACGCGGAAAAGCTAGGGCTACCATTTAACCAATTACAGAAGTTGTGGGGACCTTTCAGAGAAGGAGACTGTTGAGCATTTTCTCTGTAAATACCCGGCTTTGATAGCTAGCCGATTAAGGTCGCTGAGTGCTCGTTTCTTCTACAGCCTGAAGCAGTGCGCCAACCTAAATCAGCTCAAGAAGGAGGTCTCACTATGGTATCAAAACGGCGCTTTAATGCTACTTAAAGGGTGCCAGACTGGCACTTCAACCATTTCACCTACCTATGTTCTAATGGTTTTTGGAGTGATGAGGCCCTAAAAGACATATAGTGGGTTAAAGCATCAACTGCTACTTCACAGTCACAAAGTAGCGGTTTAGTATGCATTGTCAAGCTGTGTAACAATTGGAGTATAATCTTTAGAGATCGTCAATGGTGGACGGTGCCTGTTACCGGCGCATGCTGAACGAATATTTTCTGCCTATAATGAGAGAACATCCTTACTTCAGTACACATTCGTGGTTTCAGCAAGATAGCGCCACCCGCACACGACCAGAGAGATCATGGCGATACTGCGTGGTTTCTTCCATAGCAAACTGATGGGCCGTTTCGCTGACATAGCCTGGCTCCCCAGGACGCTAAATGCTACCTCAAAAGTAAAGTCTATGAAACAAACCCCACGATCCTTTCAGAACTAAAAGAAAATATCGTTCGCGCGGTAAATGACGTTCTACTTCTCCTGTAAGTGGCACGGAGTACGGAGACTAGATTTAAAAAAGTATCCGACGTATTAGTCAACATTTATTGCAAATAATCTAAATACAACAAATTTCGAACCTGCTATTTTGTAATGTTTATAGAAATAAATTTTTGCATTAGTAATTCCTTTCTAATTTAGCTTTTAATTTCTAATTCTGCCACTGGATACTTAGAAGTTTGAGGACAGAAATTGTAAAGGGTTTTCCAATAACAGGTGTTACAGGTGAATGGTTTGCGCTATCGAGAGATGATTAACGCTATTTTATGGCCGGATTAGGATTGTATGGATCTGGGCAACAAGACGGCGCTACGTGCCACACAAGCAACGAAACCATTGATCTTTTACGGGAAAAGTTTCCGGACCGTGTTATCTCTCGAAGAGGTGACCACAATTGGCCACCGATATCTTGTGATTAAGCACCTTGTGACTTTTTTCTCTGGGGCCACATGAAAGAGAAAGTCTATGCCAACAGCCCAGGGTCGATTCAAGACCTCAAAGATGGAATTCGTGAAGCTATCGAGGACATAGCTGCCTACTTTGCAATTCGGTTATGGAAAATTTCATGAAAAGAATATATTCCTATATTTTAATTCGTTTTATACAAAACATTTTTGATAAACTATTCGCTTTTACGCCCAAAATTTTACAATTTAACATTCCTCTGATTAAGTAGTTGCAAAGTTGATCCTTTTTCATAGAGCTTAAATAGCTTTTTAAGGAACGAAAATGTTTTAATGGGTCTGATAAGATGCGCTTTTATATTACATAGATGTTAGTTGGGTTAGTTCCCTATTTCCCTAAAATTCCAAACTTCGGGCACGAAACAACAAATGTTAAAAAAAGTGTTTTTTCTAACAGCGGCTCGAGAATGTTTCTGCCATGAAAAGCACCTTATAAAAACCATCTGCCGTTCAGAGGCGCCATGAAATTGTAGACCTTTCCGTTTACCAAGACGCGCACAACAGGACGCGCTCGACCAAACATACAACAATCTTCATCTTTCCTCATTCTCCAAACAAGATGCATGGGATGGACGAACAGTCGATGATACTTATGGTGGCCATTTGTTTTCCCTATCAGGGCTCGTAGCTAACTCGTCCTCTGCCTGAAAAGGTGTTTCGCTACTACTCTGTGAAGCTCTTTCAGTAAATACTTGGTTGTTTTGCAGATATCTGAACTGCACCAACGGCTCTGCTTGAGCTTTTTTTAAGGTAAACTTTGATATAACCTACTGTTCCTGCTATGTTTGACCCTAAAATTGGCTCCGGTTCAATTGTATACTACAAAAAACTGCAGTTCGTCAATTCATCAGCCAGTTCTTTGCTTTAAATACCAGAATCACTCGGCATCAACTTAATTCAAAGCTCATTCCACTTTGCAACTTTGTTTGGCCACAACTCGCATTGAGTCCTTTCATGGACTATTTTTTAAGAGGAGTGCGCGGTTTCTAGGGCCTTTAGAGATTTCGTGGCTAACATTGAAGACCCGAAGTTTATGTGCCATTCGTAAGTTGCATAGAACTGTGGGTTGTTCCATTTGTAGGAAAACGTTGAAACGTCATGCCGATAGGTAGAAACAGAAGTCTTAATCTTCGACTCAGAATTAAAAAAAAATGTAATTTTTTTTGTATGTTTTTATTAATTTAATTTTTCGTTGATTTTTTTTTTTTAATTTTTGTTTTAAATCTTTTAAGTTTTTACAGTTTTTATTTTCCAAATTTTTTTTTGATGTAGTTAGCCAACGTGGAGATGGATGGGCCACACAATAAGAAAGGCGGCTTTGATTCACAGCTTAACAAGAGTGGCGCTAGAATGGAGCCAGAAGCTGGGAAGCAGATGTCCCGGTGGACATCCACCGCGAACTTGCAGCAGCAAATATAACGGGGGTACTGCAAAAATAACAATACAAATAACTGCGCGGAAACGGACCAGATGGAAAAGCCTTGCAGAGGCTATATGCTCCGAAGAGAAAAAATAACAAATTCTTTGGCATGTTAGTTAACTTGCAGCAGCCAATATAAGTGAGACGCTACAAAATAACAACAAAACTAACTGCCCGGAACCGGGTCAGATGGAAAAGCCTTGTAGGGGAGTGAAACTAGGAGATAAAAAAAATTATTATTAAGCTTGAGCTTGCATTTAAAAAATATTTCTTCTGAAATGTTAGTGCTTCTTAGAGTTTCATCGTATTTTTCATATTGAAAAAACACTGCGTTTGAAAAATAAAAATACAATTAGTCAAAACTCATAACTTTTTTTTTAGTCATAGGCAAACATAAATAACAGCAGCTGTTTTCGATTTTTTTTAGAGTTTATTTTTCTTGCAACAAAAATATTAACGGAATTGAAACGTACTTTAAAAATTGCGTTTTTCTGTGAATCTTAAGATAACTTCTTTTGTTCATTTCCGTTAATTTGTTGGCTAAGCGTTCCATACTCTTCAAGACAAAGTTGTTTATTAGTACTCATTCTCATATTTTTTGTTAGCTTTGTATTTGATTTTTTCTTTACGAAAGTTTTTCATACATTTTGCTCTACTTTTTTCGCATTTTTTTTACGCAGCTTTAATTCGATTTTCCCAATCTATCTCATCAATGCATCTGGCATATAGAATTGTTCATTTAGTCCAATTTCAATTTGTCTTGCATTGTGAAGTTCTTCGCAGAAATCGCAAAATTGGGTGAAAAGTTAAGAATGTGAGTTGGAATTCTGAAAGTTTCAAGAGTTTGTTTGTTTCTTTTTTATTTTTTATTTTGGTTATTTGGCTGTTGGCTGATAATGGATATTTAAGAATGTATGTGTGTATGTAGTTTATGAATTGGATTTCGTCAATAGAAGTCTGCCTTTTTATCTGAAATATTTTGCATGTAAAATTGAAATCTGAATTCGTTTTATTGTTGTTTTTTTTTCTTTGTTAGCTGAAATTTTGTATGTAAATATTTATGTTATGGAAATATGAATTTCTACTTAGAAACGGCGCTAATATTGTCAGTGAAAGACGCTAAGGTTTTCTAAATTTGGCTACACATCAAATGCATAACGGAAACCATGGATACTAACGAACTAAAAATATAAAAAAAAAATGTTCATTTACTTTCCTTTTTTTCTCACTTCAATCAATTGCTTGATCTTTCGAGTTATTTTCATATTTCACTACAACAAAATCAATTCATACCTTTGAAGATTTTTCGATAATTTTGCTTTGCCCAACTGTTGTCTCATTCAAGTAATAAAAATTAGATATTTAAAATTTTCCTAAGTGATTTAAATATTAAAATTTGTTTTCTTATTTTTTTATTATTTTCTTTTTTTTAAATAAATGTATGTATGTATTAAAAAATTGCTCAATACCATGCTTTGAACTCATAATGCAAATTAACATAAGGAAAGTATTGAAAACTGTCTGGAAGCATATTTTCTAGATTTCGAAAATAAATTTTTAATTGAGTTTTTCAGTTGCCAAATCAATGATTACTGCTTTCAAAAAGGTATAATGAAAAATGTTTGCCTTATAAAATATGTTTATTAGTGTTATGGCCAAGACACATTGCGTAACTAGTTAGTAGTACAAGATGGCGCAAAATTGTTCATTCAAGTTTGTTTTTGAATAACTTTTTTACTACATAAAAAAAATGTTTTGAGTATTAAAAATCTTTATTTTGATCTTTACGCGCTAATTTTCACTTCTTTCCTCTTCTGGGAAAATATTACGATAATGTGGCGTTGCCAACCAGCTTAAGTTTTTGTTTTTTGGAAATAACTTTCTGTCCCTTTTACAAGGGTAAAATTTTTGTTTATATAAGGTGGCGCAAAATTAATCATCCAAAATGGTTTTTAAATCAATTTTTTACTACATGCAAAAAAATTGTTTTTGAGCGATGAAAATCTTTATTTTTTCTTTTCTCTTAAATTATACCAATTGACCCACGGGAAGAATTTTCGCGCGCAAAAAAAAATTACGAAAATTTACGGTCAGGCAGTTACTGTGAATAGTGTTTCGCTATCGTGAGATGATAACGAACTTCTTATGGCCCGAATTGGAAGATATGGATGTGGACGATTTGTGGTTTCAACAGGACGGTGCCACTTGTGATACAGCTAACGAAACAATGGCTCTTTTGCGCGAAAAATTTGATGGTCAAATAATCTCACGCCGCGGCGTTGTCAATTGGCCGCCAAGATTATATGATTTGACACCGTTGGACTTCTTTCTTTGAAGTTATTTGAAAGAAAAGGTGTACGTCGATAAGCCAGCAACAATTCAAGAGCTTAAGGATGAGATAATTCGGCACATTAACGGCAAAGAACCTCAATTATGCCTCAGCGTCATCGAAAATTTGGACCATCGGATGGAGGTTTGCCGCCGAGACCGCGGCGGCCATTTGGCCAATATTTTATTTTATACGTAATTGAGTTATACCAATATTAACATAATTAAGAGAAATGAGAATAATTTTTCCAAAAAATTTGTATTTTATTCAAAATCAACATCGGCCCTTGAAACTTAACCACCCTTTATTAGCCAGTTTTGTATTTGAGTAATTTTCTAACTAAATATTTGTTTTTTCTTATGAATTTAAAGAATTTAAAAAAATGTTTAATGATAGAAATTTTTTTTTAACTTTACGCTCCCCATTGTCTGTTTGTATACTGAAGCTGTCTTGTTCACAAGTGTGACGTACAACGCCATTTGCGAAAATTAGAAATCTTCCGAAAGAGTGATTAATTTTACGCCATTAATTTTTGCGTGATTAATTTTGCGCCACCAATTTGACTTTTTTCTACTTATTTGATTCCGCTTAACTGTCAACCTTTGTTCATAGATTTTGACATTCTAGATACCAAAAGCAAAAACAAATACTTTGCTCTTGTTGGTTTTGCGCTACTGCTACTTACTAACTGGGCAATGTTTCTTCTGTGTGTTTGTGTATGCGTGTGTGTGTATTTTTTATTGTAACTAAATATTATCATAATTTTTTTCTTTTTTTTCAAATACAAAAGCTTGAGGGGACAAAATGGCTTGAGAAGTACAAATCCATGAGTTCAGCGGCCAGCATGCAAAGGCAAATAGAGCGAGAGAGATCTATAGATGGATGTAGAATTATTTATGTATATTGAATTCATTCGCAAGCTAGATGAAAGAGAGGGTAGTGAAATTCTCCAATAATTACCTGGTCACTCAATTTGCTTAAAATGATGGCTGAGGTTCAGGAAAATGTAGCTCAACTTTGATATCTGCACAACATCCGAAATAGAAATTTGATGTCTCCGTATTAAATGGGTGATTACTAGTGGTATTTTAGGGATCTAGTATTTTAGGCACACAGTTTTAGCCGATATATTGCAACAGATAACTAATGGGTTCTATGGTACTACGTATTGTTAACGGGATTCTCCAGTTTTCTGGACGCAAGTTTCGAAAATGCACCTCGATCCTATACAGAGAGGTGAGAGCACGGATAAGCAGAGATAATGCGTCCTATCTCTTCTATTGGCGCATCAGTCGTTTCTTTTCTGTTATAGAGGGTCTTCCTTTTCCTTCCTTTGCTATCTTCAATAGTTGGCACCTCAGGTACTTTCAGAACTGTACCGCTGCTTGATTTTTATTCACATAAAACTCATAGACGATATCTTCACATAGTTTGCGACATTCGTCGTTTTCAATGCGTAAATATTCATAAATCTTTCGCGCGATTCTCTACTTCCAAGCTGTATAATCGGATGTTGTTATAGTCGGACTTAAAGCATCATTAAATAACATAATTGGCTCTAATTCATAAGACCGCAGTAGCCGAGTAAGTTGGCATGTGACTACGATTTTTCTTGTATTGATTGGCGCGATAACCGTTTACACGATTTTGGTCGAATATCCGACCCATCCGAGAAGGATGGTTCCATATGTTGAAGTCCACGCAAGTGGAGAAAGTCACTGATTGTCATTCACTTGGGAGTGGCTACGACGATTCGTCTACATATAGTCCCTGCACCTCACAACTTCCGTACTTCGCCCAAGTAAGCTCAGGGTAACTTCCGAACATCCGTTCGAGAGCGGGATAATGTGAGAAGGTGAAGCAACCCAACATAGCTGGTTGTGCGCGGGGTTTGGGACTCGCCACGTAAAAATTCCATCGCTGCTCAAAGTGAAATCTGCTTAAAGGAGGTTGGCCTCTGGAGGCAATCTCTCAAGGGACATGGTAGTATTTTTGGGCTGTTAACACCGCATTTCTCTGAACTTCGAATAGATCTCTCAATCGGCAAACTGGAGTTTGAGGATCGGGTCAAGGCAATCTTTCCAAGTAGGCAGGATTGGAACGAGTGGAAAATCTGAACCGAAGCTGGTACCTCTGCTTTCACTGACGTCTTCAAGATTAAATCGGGAGTCCGAGAAATGTTAGTGTTTTTCAGGCAGAACTCATTGCGATCCTGCAGACATGCAAAATGCTTAGGAAACGTGAGAGCGAAGGAGATATTAACATTTTTTCCGATAGTCAAGCCGTCGTCAACGCTCTGACGACGCCATGGTGCAGATCCAAACTAAACAAGTCCTGCAAGGAGAAGATCAAATATCTTTGGTGTGCAGTTATCATTACACTAATCTGGATTCCAAGACATAGGAACATAGAGCTAAATGAAAATGCTCATGAGTTTGCCAGAAAGGGGTCGACTGAGTTGGTCGTAGAGATCTCTTGCCCGGTCATCGGCATCCCTTTGACTGTTGTTAAAGGAGAATTGTGCAACTTATTTCTAAGGAAAGCGCAGAAAAGATGGAGCTCCATTTCTTCATGTGCTATTTCGAAAACCCTTTGGCCATAGTACAATAGATGCAGCACTCAGAAAGTCCTGGAGACTCCATGCAATTCAATTTGCAAACTCATATCTGCGTTTACCGATCATTCGACGATCGCGAAAATGCTAGGTTCACCATTTAATCTCCATTGCTGAAGTTGTGGGGTCCGTGCAGAGAAGAAGACTGTTGAGCACTTGCTCTGTGAATGCCCGGGATTACCAGCTAGACGATTAAGGTTACTGAGTGCTCTTTTCTTCAGCCTGGGGCAGTGCGCCAACCTAAATCCCATCAATCTTCTGCATTACATCAACAGCTCTGGCTGGCTGTAGATATCTGCCCGTTGGAGGTCTCAAAATGGTATCAAAATGGCGCTTTAGTGCTACTTGGGGAATGTCAGAATGGCACTTCAACCATTTCACATATCTGCCAACCTATACAACAACGTTGTATAGTATGATACATTTAAAATTAAAAAACAAATAAATCAATATTGCTAAACCTTTCAATATTATTTATAGTTTTAAGGGATTTTGGATCACTATTCAAAGAAAACATTTATTTTTTAATTGAAGTTGAACTAAGGAAATTTGTACGGGAATTTTTTATGTATTTGGTTTATACTTCTCACGAATGATGCGGTAATCTACTCATTTGAAAGATCGATTCGGAAACGAGCGTTAGGAAATTGGCAACAAGTTTGAGGTTAGGTGACAATGAAAAATCTATTCATGCATTTAGGGCTTAAAATTGCAAACGATTTGTTTTCAATTGGAGAGTGGTGTTAGTTTAAAATTTCAAGATTTTTTGCATACCGCTAACTCTACGGACTACTAGTTTTAAAATTATCTTCTCTTTCTCATGACTATGACTTCTCGACTGGGATCTAAAGTGGTGACGAGTACATTTCAATTTGTGTGGTGTCTATGGGTATGTATGTAATTAGGTACGTTTGGACTGGTTGTAAGCATTATTATTGGTATTTCGATTAACAAACAACTTCTTCTTTGCATATTTGTTCAAAGAAACCAAAACAAAACGAAAAAAGAAACGTTAGGAAACGAAAGTAAGAACGTTAATAATTTATGTAAGTAAGTAAGTAAGTAGTAAACAAGCACAACAGAAAAACATCAACAAGTATTAAAATTTAAATATCAAATATATGTAAGTAAGTATATAAAAGAGGCAATTGAATAATTGAAAATGAACGCAGGGAATCGATTACGTAATTATTGCATAAATAGTATAAGTTAACGATTTTTATATAAATTTACTAAGGACTTTGAAGTTTTATATAGGTATATGTATGCATGTACATATGTGTATACATGGACTTATATGCATTAGTAGGAAAATGGTTATTATACGCATATGGAAATATGGTTGTATGTATGAAAGTAGCGTTTGGTACAGTGAACGCAAATCAAATTGAATGTATGATAGTTGAATGGATTCATTACAATTTATTAATCACACAAACTATAGAAGAATTTTAATGTTTAGTATATTAATATAATTTTTTGTTTGTTTTTTTTTATAATTTTTTCGATAATACGCGGAAAGTAACATTGCGCTGAAAAGTTTGAGTGAATAAAAGATCCAAAGAAACAACATACCCGTATTGGTTTTACTGTTACAGTAATCAGTCAAGAATTTTTCAAGTGTAAAGCGAGGTAGGTGTAAGTTTTTAACCACTTGCACGGGATCACCCTCCTTCCACAGGAAGACCAGATCGTTTGTTGTCCAGCCATCTGCGAAAAGCGTAGTTCAATTAGTATTAAGTATGTATTGGTATTTATAGTGGATATTATTATTATTATTATTTATTACAAAAATATAAAATATTGCACTAACAATTTAAACACACTGGCTGCATTGGCCTTCGCTGTTTTTGCACTTAAGTGGTATGGATTTGGTAGTGTTGATTAAGTTGAAGTTAATTTTACAATGCTTCGTGTAGATCTATTTCTTTCAGAAAGGTTAACAAGTTAGTTATGTGTGCCGAATCCTCTTAAGATGGAGCTCATCTTATTTACGAGGAAATATAAAATACCCAGAGCTCAACTTCCCTCATTAGGGGCGCTCCTCTGATGCTTTCTGCGAAGGTGAGGTACCTAGGTACCTATTATCCTTGACAGCAAGTTTACATAGAAGCCCAACATTGAGGAAAGAGTGAGGAAGGCAACAATAGCCTTGTATGGGTGCAAGGGCGCAATTGGCAAAAGATGGGGCCTTTCGCTTAGAGTTGTTTTTTGGCTGAATAATACTATTGTAAAGCCTATTTTGTTGTATGGAGTCAAAGTCTGGTGGAACTCACTAGAGAGAACGACATTGGTTAAGAAGCTGGAGAGAGTTCAGAGGTCGGCACTCATTGGAATCAGTGGGGCGCTTCTAACAAATCCTACTCTGGCGGTCAACGCAATGTTAAATGTGGTACCCGTAGACATCGCAGGCAGAATCGCCGCTACACGTACCGAAATCAAAGTGAGGGGCTCGGGCTGTAAGCTCAACCTCACTTATGGGCATTCAAGCATCCTTAGAAGCTTCGAGTTCATCCCCCTGTCAACGGATCAGTGTATACTCTCGCTTAGTCCAACCGGAACCTTCTCCACTCATATTCCATCAAGGGAAGAGTGGACGGGGGACTACTCTTGGGGGCAGGGGCAGGATCTGGTGAACTCGTTTACGGATGGATCGAAGTTGGAAGGAAAGGTTGGCGGCGGAGTTTTCTGCGAGGAGCTTCCCATCAGATTCAAATTCAGGTTACCGGACCACTGTAGTGTATTGCAGGCAGAGGTAGCCGCAATCAAGGAGGCAGCTGATTGGCTGCTCACATGCGTACTAACAGTCAGGAAAGTAAATATTTACTCTTACAGCCAAGCGGCAATAAGGGCCCTCGGGTCAGTGACGGTGCATTCGAAACTGATCAGGGAATGCTTAACCTCACTTTCGACCGCGTTCGAGTTCTTTGACATTAGCCTTATCTGGGTTCCTGGTCATAGCGACATTGCGGGAAATTGCTAGGCGGATGAGCTAGCCAGACAAGGGACATGTGAGGTGATCTCCCCGCGAAAGGAGAGAATTGGGATCCCCCTGACTATCTGCGGTCTGCTCCTGGAAAGATGGGCATCGCGCCAACTCAGCGAGTGTTGGGCAAGTACACAAACTTGTAAAGTCGCGTAATCCTTCTGGCCACGTGTGGACCGGGGGCGCTCGGGCGAGCTTCTGAGGTTGACAAAATATCAGCTTTCGAATCTCGTGGGTTTTCTCACAGGTCATTATGCACGAGGAATGCGTGCTGTGAGGCTTGGAACTACCTCAAGTCCCTTTTGCGATGGATGTATGGAGGATGAGGTGGTATCATCTCAGCACCTTCCCCTTAGCTGTCCTGCTCTGGCGGGGCTAAGATCCAGACATCTTGGCTCTTACTTCTTTGCTGGGCCTGCTAATATAACAGGCGTTGAAATTAAAAATCTGATGAATTTCATCAGTAGCACAAAGCGGTTGACGCAAACGCAGCACAGTCATCGTTCGTAATCCACACACTCTAAACCCACCTTCCTAACCATCCCAGCACCACCTCTCCCCGCATCCCATCGGTCTTCCTCTCTCACCTTACCTCCTTCATAAAGGTACCACAAGAACGAAACCGTTTTTTCTTCGTCCCATTCCTTGGGCAACCATATTAACCTAACCTAACCTAATTATGTGTGCCCAATTCTTATGCTTTTATCTTTTATCTTATGCTTTTACTTAAGAGTTCTTTGGGGATGTTGGATGGGTATATGAATTTCTTGCATTCTGAATTATTCAAATAATATGGGTGGTTGAAATGTGCCCAAGAGATGAGTTTTAGGTTTCATAAGTGGTTATGGATAACTTTAAGGTTGACTTTTGCAGTTAATAGGGGAAGAGTGATTGTAGGTGAATAATACATATTTTTGGCGGCTGAATGGGCATGTTCGTTCCCCTGTATGCCTTTGTGGCTGGGGATCCAGACTATTTTGATTTTCTTCGAGTTTATTAAGAGGTCACGGATTTGACTGACAAGTTGGCTGTCGTTGTAGATATTCCTAACACTTTCGATGACGGAGACGCTATCACAGTAAATGGCGGATTTACCTTTGTTGGTAGATTCATGGTAGATAGCTTTAAGTAAAGCCACCGCTTCGACTGTATAAATGGAAACATGTAGAAGGAGGTTGCCACCACATAGAAGATTCCTGTAGTTATTTACAACTGCGAAGGCGATGTTGTTGTCGGATTTGGTAACGCCAGTAAAGAACGAGTTGCAGTCGGCTAATTCTTTGGTGTTAATTAGTTCGTGGAAAAGTTTGGAAAAAGCATTATTGCTGGTGGTGCTTTTAGGGTAGTAGTGCAGTTCATTGTTTATTGATGTCGGTTTTGGTGTCGATGGTGCTAGGCGGGAAACTTTTTAACAACTTTTTGGTATTTCGATGCCAAGATCTTTGCAGGTAAGAATACAGTGTTGCAGGGCGGATATGACTTTTGGCTTGCGCTTAAGTCGGGAGGCCTTTTTGAATGACTGTATCAAAAAGTAGTTTGTTGGTCGTGCTTAGTAGTTTGGGAATGACTTTGAGCGTATTTTATTTTATAGTGGATATATTACATAAATTCATATACAAAAAATATTTATTAGGATTTTGCAAGTCGTTACGAAGGGCGAAATTTTTTCTCCTTACATTTAACATTTTTGAGGCGTCAATACATTGTTAACACATTCTACACCATTTCTAATAATGCACTACAAAGTGTAACAGAGTTTAAGGATCGTGGAGCTCTATTCGATACGATTTTTTTTTTTACTTTATTCTTTCTAGGTTTCTCTCGGTTCTAGGCTTCATTCGTCGCCATGCATCTGAATTTTCTGATCCGTAAACCTGTAAACTCCTGTTTACGGCTCTTGTTCGCTCTCACTTAGAATAGGCTGCTATCATTTGCAGACATTACGACCAACTTTCTATAAATAGAATAAAGCACGACCAACATTTTTTTCTTATGCAGGCATTACGTTAGCTACGTTTGGAAGCCCCTGTTCCATTCTATAATTCTCGTCCAAACCTAACTTATCTAGAATCTCTAGAAAAGAAAAGAACAGTTTTTTCACTTTGGTTTATTTTCAGTTTGGTTAAAAGCATCGTAGACTGTCCAGTTCTACTTGAGTGAATAAGCTTTAATGTTCCACAAAGATCTTAATGAAAGCAAAATCTTGAATTAAACTGAACTCTAACTATGGAACTTAAAAGCCACAGGAACGCAGCTATTCTCTGAAAATGTGTTTATTTATTTTATCTATAATGCTCAATATTTTTTTTTTGGTATTTTAATCACCCCTTTACCTTACTAATTTATTTCAGTTTTTTTAATTTTAATTTTACACTTACAACTAGCCATGCGCAGCGAGCATATTTGTCGATCCAATGGATATAATTTCAGGTTCATGGGGCATGCCAGAGTCAATGAGATACGAATACTATATAACACGGAGCCATTGGGAAATATGCGAATGTAAACGTTTGGCATGATTATATTATGGAAATGTCCCTCTTTTTCGTTTGAGAAGAACAGATCGGGCATCCACACACGATTCGCTTCAGTCAGCGTTAGGTACTTCAGACGACCTGTGGGGAGGAAAAAGTATTGTTAATGGCAAATTAAGATTTTTGTAGTTTCTGAAGTTAATTAAATGGCTTTTATAATCACGATTTTATTGCGGAAAAAAAATTTTATTTTGAAGTATTATTTTTAAATATATTTTTTAGTATTAAATAAATAAATGTTTTAAATTGGTAGCTTAAAGATTTTCTAGTAAGAGATTATACTTGCATACATTTGTTTAACTTATAAATATATTTTTGTAATTTGAATGTTACATCACTTTTCTAAACTTCCTATCTCATATTTTTTGTAACTCCTGGTGTAGTTATTTCCTTTTTCAAATATTTCTGGCTAGAAAAATACCGGCAAGTGCCTCTCATATATAGAAGTCACTACAACAAACGCTAATCTAAATAAAAATAATAATATCTGATAAGGCAAGTCTTGGGGTATCCGAGAGAAACGGTGGTACTTTAGCCGCCGTAGCCGAATGGATTGGTGCGTGTCTACCATTTGGATGTGCGTTGTTTCGAATCTCCCTACTTAAAACACCAAAACGATAGAAACAGTTTTTTCAATGACAAACCTCCGAGTGTATTTCTGCCATGAAAAAGCTACTCATAAAACATATTTGCCATTCGGAATCGGCTTAGAACTGTAGATCCCTCCATTTGTGGTCCAACATCAAGACGCACACCACAAATAGGAGGAGAAGCCCGGCCAAACACACAAAAAGGGTATAAACGTGTGATGAGTGGTAATTTGATATTTTTTATCGAAAAGTTCGGTCTTTTTTAGCATAAACTTACATACAACGTTTTCACCTACGAGTTCTTTTTTCAGTGAGTTCAAAAATTCATCTCGTCCAAAAGAGTCGTGAAAACTATCGTGCGATGATTTATTACGAATTTCGACGTGGATAATCGAGACAGAAGTGCATTGATCAACTTATTATTCTACTTCTTAATTGGCGCTATAACCGCTTACGCGATTTTGGGCGAGTTTAATAAAGCGCGCCAGTCGTTTCTTTCTCGTGCTAACCGGCGCCAGTTGGACACACCAAGTGAAGCCAAGTCCTTCTCCACCTGATATTTCCAACGTAAAGGAGGCCTTCCTCTTCCTCTGCTACCACCAGCTGGTACCGCGTCGAGTACTTTCAGAGCCGGAGCGTTTGTATCCATTCGGACAACATGACCCAGCCAGCGTAGCCGCTGGATCTTTATTCGCTGCGCTATGTCTATGTCGTCGTAAAGCTCATACAGCTCATCGTTCCATCGTCTGCGATATTCGCCACTGTCAACGTGCAAAGGTCCAAAAATCTTACGCAGAATCTTTCTCTCAAATACTCCAAGTGTCGCTTCATCGGATGTAGTCATCGTCCACGCTTCTGCGCCATACGTTAGGACGGGCATGATGAGAGTCTTGTAGAGTGTTAGTTATGTTCATCGAGAGAGGACTTTACTAGTCAATTGCCTACTTAGTCCAAAGTAGCACTTGTTGGCAAGAGAGATTCTACGTTGGATTTCAAGGCTGATATTGTTGTCGGTGTTAATGCTGGTTCCTAAATACACTAAGTCTTTTACAACCTCAAAATTATAACTGTCAACAGTGACGTGGGTGCCGATACGCGAGTGCGCCGTTGTTCGAAGGCAGCAAGTACTTCGTTTTGTCCTCGTTCACCACCAGACCCATTCGCTTTGCCCTTTTATCCAGTTTGGAGAAGGCAGAACTAACAGTGCGGTAGTTAAGGCCGATGATGTCAATATCATCGGCATACGCCAACAATTGTACGCTCTTATAAAATATTGCGCCTCAGTGATTAAGCTCTTCTGGAGGATGGCTCCATATGTGAAGTCCACGCAAGTGGGGAAAGTTACTGATCGCCATTCACTTGGGAGTGGCCAGGACGATTCTTCTGCATATGGTTCAAGCAGCTCACAACGTCCGGGATTAGCCCACGTATCCTCTGGGTAGCTTCCAAACACCCGTTCGGGAGTGAGCTAACGTGAGAAGGCGAAACATTCCAGGGTAGCTGGTTGTGCGCTGGGTTTTTGGACCCTCCACTTAAAAATTCCCCCCAATGAAAAAATTAAAACAGCACTGATCAACTTACTGGGACTTTTATCGTCGCAGCACCACACTTTGCCGCTCTGAAATGCTGGTACGACGAACTCCAACGTAGCTGTTAATCGTTGCAGAATGAATTTCTTACAGGCCGTCCAAAAAAGGTGCTATGCTTCAACAGATAACGCGAGATGGACATATTGCGAAATAAATGCATCGCTGTGCACTAGTGGGATCAGCAAGCATTCAATACTGCATGAGCCTTTGGTCGTTAAGAGGATTTGTTATCGTTGCATACCGCATAAATTGACAATTGCCCAAAAAAGGACTCGGATTCGTATCGATTGGTGTAAAGCAATGCAATCGACAATATGGGTGTTCCAAAAGCAGTTTAATTCAGGAAAAGTAGTTCGCAGAAGAAGCACCCCAAAGCAAGTGGTCACCTGCTTTTCCCCATAAACTGCTCATGTCGCAAAGGTACCACTACATAGATAAACTTAAGACAGTCAATTCTGAGTATTACTCAACCATTTATTTGCCAGCAGTTTTCGTAGAGTTAAGGAAGCCCAACTACCGTAGACGAAGGGGTTGTTTTGGAGTTATCCGCTTCTGAGCGGCAAAAGTGCTTTGAAAATTGTTTGAAGCGAATGCAGAAATGTATTGACTTCCAGGGGAAATATTCTCAATTATTATTATTATAGACAATTATTTCCACTGTTATTTTATACTTTCATTGCTGGGTGCAAAATATCAAAGTATCCATCGTAAGACCTCTTCAAGTCATACTCGTACAACGGTGCGTGCAGGCGGTGCTAGGCCTTTTCTTTCATATACAAAAAATTCGAGTATATGATTTGTGTGGGAGATAAGGCGTTACACCTCTGCGAAAGAAATGTCAAAAAGCAACGGTATTTTGCAGTTACTTGAAATTTGCACTTTATTGTACTGAAATTCAATGGGCTATTAAACTGTGCATACACAGAAATATTCTTAAAATTGTGGTTAAAAAGTTTAAGTGATGAAAGTTTGAAAGTCTAGTGAAATTTTAAAATTTTTTAAAAATGTGATACAAAGTTTGTACCTTTACGTTATTTGGTTTTTGTTGGAGCATTAAATAATTTTACTTATACCTAATTTTATTGAGTATATTGGAATGAATTTATAATTTTGCAACGGGGTGTACTCATATATATGTGGTTTTTTAGCAGATTGCGCTAGCTTATATAAGTTGCAGCCTCGGTTTTTTGTTTTTTTTTGACGTTGTGGTAGCGCGCTACATTCAAGTGGCCTTCTGAAACCAGGCTGAGCTTGTTTCTCTCCATCACCAGGGAAGGCAATTAGTCGCCGTTGCTGTGTCGCAGTCTTTCCAGACGCCTCATCTCTTTCATAATCTCGGCCACTAAGTCGCATGCCGCATTCCACTGTTCCTTCGAGCGCAGCATGTGATGTACGAATGTTTCCGGCGAAGGAGGCTCTCCAAAGGTTCTATAGAGTCTTTCTTTTGCAGAACGGAAGCGCGAGCATGTGAAGAATATGTGGTGAACGTCCTCTAAAATGTTTCCATCGCAGTAGTCGCAGTAAGGATTGTCGTCGTGGTTAAACCTGTATAGATATGCTTTGAAGCATCCATGTCCACTCAAAAACTGGGTCAGATAGAAGTCCACTTCTCCATGTGGCCTCTTTAACCAAAGCTTTAGGTTGGGAATGCATCTGTGCGTCCAACGCCCTTTGGCCGAGTTGTCCCAAACAGTTTGCCACTCGTCGATGCAATTATCTCGTAACGCGGCCGAGTAGACGGACTTATAGGTCGCTATGCTCTCGCTATTTGGGCAGTTTTCATTGCTAATATGCCTAGCGGGTACATGCCAGATATTACTAAGGCTGCATCGTCGGACACCGCTTTAAAGGCGCTACATACGCGTAGTGCGCACAACCGGGAGGTAGACTGTAGACCACGAAAGTATGATACATGATGCGTTTTATTCGCCCAGATTGGAGCACCATACAAAATTTGGTTTTTCACGACATTAGCCCGAAGCTGACGGCGATTTTGTTTTGGTCCTCATTCGTTTAACATCAGCCTCGACAGCGCGTCGTGGTGGTGGATGCTTTTTTGTTAGCGGACTCGAAGTGTGCTTTGAAAGACAGCCTTTTGTCTATCATTATTCCCAAGTATTTGATTGCGGGATTGGTCGTTATGTTGGAGTCTCCGATTCTAAAAGAGATCTCTTCTGGCTTTTTTCTGCTGGATATAAGGATTGCTTCGGTCTTTTGTTGCGCTAGGTCTAGCTTATTTTGGGCTAGCCCAGATTGCACGCTGAAAACCGCCTGTATCGCATTGCTGCGGATATCGCCTAGATTTGTAGCCGTTACTACAACGGCAATGTCGTCCGCAAAGCTAATTATCTTGGTTCTTTCTGGAATCCTGACACGGAGTTGCGGCTTCGGTAGTTTAGCGTAAGTGCACTAGTCTGCCATCCCGGAGGTTGAGGGTTCCAATACCACGTAAAGCACGGTCCTGGCACTTTTCCAAATTTACCTACTTTCCCTGTTTCTAAAAACAAAAAACAAAAACCTCCAATTCCATTCCTCAACCGCAAAAACGTATCCTTTCCATCCTCACTCCCGCACAATAGTCTGCACATTAATTGCATTGTGTCTGCTAAAACAAGCAAAAAACCCAAAGAAAGCAAGAGAAAGCGGGCGACCACGGTAATAGCGCACACATGAAATTTAGCGAAGTCCTCAACCGTTTGTGCGATCCTTCTGCCAGAAAAATGTGAGACACAGATGGCGCTCCAAGCAGTAAGAAGATGTTGTTCCTAAGCAACGACAGTTGGCCATTCCCACTTAGGACTGGTAGCGGCAGGCTAATCACCTATTGTGCCAGAGATCAAAACAGATTAACGAAATCAACGCAAGACTGAGTCTTGTCGAGGCCCTTTGCTCCCCAGAAGAGTGAATAAAGAAAAAAAGTTTAACTAAGTACTCTCAAGTATTAACAATTAACTTATGCTCTCTTAACCGCCTCTCGAACGGTTACTGTTTGTAGATACCACAGATAGGAGGATAAAATGTAAGTTTAGGATCCTTACCTTGTATGTCATCGAATTTCAGCCGCTCGTCTGTCCACTGCTCGCGGAAGGTCAACTGCACGCTGTATTCCTGCACACCCACACACACAAAAACGTCGATTAGTGAAGCTCATCGTAACATAAAAATCTGTTTAATTTATAATTACTAAATGATGATTATGTTTTACTAAACTACAATGGATTTTCTCATTATCTAATGCGCTCGTTCGAATTATTTTTTCAGGTAAATAATTTGCAAGGGTGAAATGGGTCGATTGCAATTTTGCACAATAAAATTTTCATGATTCGAATGGGTGCTACAAATTTCATGTCGAATATTTCGTAATATTCCAAAACTTCCATATTGGTAATTCTAAAAATTGTACGAATTTTTAAAAGAATGAGAATATATTTTTTGGAAATTTGGAAATTTTGCATAACAGTTTCGTGTTTTTTTTCGTTTTTGGTTTTGATTTTTGTTGGTAAATGCAAGTATTTGGTCGATTGTTTAACGATTGGGTAACGAATTGATTTGAATTGAAGTAGCGACTAATTCAAATGGTGGTGGATGGGCGTAATATTTGGTTTATTTTTATGTTTAGTTCTTTTTGTTTTTAATTAATATTTTTCTTTTGCTTGGGTATGTTTTCGATATGTGCCGTTATGCGTGGTTTTTATTGACTTTGAATTTTGTTTGTTTGGATTTTTGTTTTTTGTTTTCTTTTGGGTCTTCGATCTGATTCGGGTTTAGCCTCTTCTGAATCGGTTATGATGATTTAGTGTAAGCAATTTTTCGCATAAAAACGGTTTGTTCAAGCATTGAAAGAATATGTCAAGCTAGTAAACGATAACGTCAGGCAAGGTATGTATGTAAATGGGTGAATGCAACATCAAAAGCGAATGCGAAAAGCGAAAGCGAAAACGAGTAGCAGATTTATGGGTTAGTACGAGTATAAAATTGCAAATCGTCATGCAGCTGGTTAAGCAGTGGAATTCAAAAATTTCAAGCGAAACATTCAACAGCCGCATACTCCATACAAAGCATTGCAGTAATAATAGACATCGATATAATTGTATATATTTTCATATGTATGTGAATAAGTATTAAATATAGAAAAATAATTCTTATCAAATATAGCGATAAAGACATCGAAACGAAAGTTATTTGATATTTAAATAGAATATAAAATATATCAAGTTTTAAATATTTTATCGAAAGCGATGCACAGGCAATAAAGCATATCCTCTAAATATGGCATATCCTCTAATATGAACGTATCATATTATATAATTTTGTATAAATTTTAAACTAATCAACATTAAACAAAATCGTAGAGAAATTTCTATGTGGCTTTAAAAATTGTGTCTTAATAAATTCTTAAAAAAAAATTGTGCACGTAACAAATATGGCGATGAGCCAAAATCATCACAAGTAGCAACATTTTTTCGGCGGTCGAAATTTTTCGTGGATTTTTCTAAATCGAATCTATTAAAGGTGATATCAGTAGGCCTGCTGCCCTTTTTTACATTTTTCTTTCGCCGTGCAGACGTGTAATGATCATTAACGTTCTCTGCGCCGTGTACGTTAGAATGCCAGCACAAAAAGAAATGACGTAAGCCGTTCAAATCGCACCATCATCGCATGCTTTTAGGCCCAACTGTATGGCGGCTGTTCAACATAGTCCGCCTTTTCATTTTCCTTTTCTACTTTCATTTGTCGTGACATTCAAACATACAAAGCGTTGTTGTGGGTCTAGTGCCACCACCTCAATGAACTCGCCTTGGTTTTATGATTTTTTGCTTCATACGAAAAAAATACGATTTTGACAATTTTTCGAAATTCAAATTTTTTCCAACACATTGACGACGGCACTTCAAGACGAAATGACAGAAATTTTTGGTTTGTGTTTGACAATTACTCACTATGGAGTAGGGAAATATGGAAAACTGCAAAAACTGTGGATAGAAAAGTAAAAAATATTTCAATGATTGCTTATAACTCCCACAAATAATAGATTTTATAATCTTTACAGCTTAAAATATAGGGTTTATCAATTGGCTCGGGTCGATTTTGGCGCCCTGTGGCAGCCTTTTTGTTTTGGTGACATATGTCAAATCTTTTGTTTATTATTCCGTTGTTTATGCCAAATCATCATGGCAAGTGACACGATTGAACAGCACGTTCAAATGATAAAACTTTATTATCAAAATGAGTGTTCATTAACGCAAACGTTGGGCGCATTGCGCTCATTTTTCGGTAGACGTGGTGGCCCTTCCAATTTCTTATGGCCCATATTGAACCATATAGACCTAGACGACACGTGGTTCCAGCAGGACGGCGCTACGTGCCACACAGCAAACACCATTTTATTTCATTTCAACATCTACCCGCCCTTATTGAAAATCCCTTTGGATAAAGAAAAATCAGCGTCAACAGAGAAAAAAAACAGCAATAGTTAGAAAAAAATTTGATCTTCAATAAATCCAAACTTCGATAAATTCAAACTTCGGAAAATGCGAACATCAAAAAAATTTCAAGAATTACTTGTGACTCCCGCAAATAATGGGTTTTATAATATTTACACCTTAAAATAAGTAAAGAACATCATCGTTAATAACTGAGTAAAAACTAAAAACGCAGCTAATGCAGGAAAAATTAAAAAAATGTCTGTATATTCAAAAATTTTCGAACTTCGAAAAAATTAAAATAAATTTCAATAATTGCTTATAAGTCCCACATATAAGGATTTTAAATATTTTAAATGAGGAAAATGAAAAAAGCTACAAGTTGGAAAGAAATAAACTTAAGATTATTTCAATACTTACTTATAACTTTCATAAATAATGAATTTTATAATATGTTAAGCCAGGAAAAATAAAGAAAAGCTATAGGTTGGACAAAAAATCGAACTTCGAAAAAACTTCAAGAATATCTTGTGACTCCCGCAAATAATGGGTTTTATAATATTTACACCTTAAAATAGGTGAATAACTGAGTAAAAAATAAAACATCAACTTATCCAGGAAAAATGAAAAAAAAAATTCTATATATTAAAAAATTTTCGAACTTCGAAAAAAGTTAAAATTATTTCAATAATTGCCTATAACTCCTACAAATATTGAATTTTATAATACTTTAAATATTTTAAACCAGGAAAAAGGAAATAGCTGCAAGTTGGAAAAAAGCCGAATTTCGAAAAATTGTCTTTTCATTTATTCATGTGAGGTAAAAGGTGATAAAACCAAAGAAAACGTTTCATCGTTGAAAAAATGTTGATGCACTTCACAAATTTTGGCCCAAATAAATAAAAAAATGTATGCGATATTCTCGTATAAATAGTCATCTAAATTTAGGTATGAATTATTAAAATTACCTTGCAGTATTATTACCTAAGCAAAATCTGAAACTTTTTATTTAAAAAATAGTTTGGACATTTGTGGCAGTTATATTTGCTTTTTAAGTTTTAAATTCACTTTTTTAAGTTTTAAATTCTCTCCAAAAATATTTACACTTTTAATATCGCATTGCTGCTAGTTTTCTATTTTCAGTTACAATAAATTTCGAAAATCTAGCATACATGGAATGATGATATATTCTTTTCTGTCCTCTATATCATTTACATATATTTAAATATATTGGCCCGTAGTCATGGCCCATTTTAGTTAAAACCAAATTATAATTCTAATCAATTTATTAACACTAAACCTACCACGGCGGGTCAAATGACCCATTTTAAACTTTTTGTCAGAATTTCTTGTAAATAACATTATCACATCGCCATTTGCATTTACTACTTTTATTATTTACTCCTCTCTTGTTAATATTTTTATCGAGAAATATATGTACTCTGTCCTAACTACCGCAACGGGTCATTTGAGCCATACAAAGATGCATGTGATATTATGAAGTTTTGTATGTGTGGTTGTGCTACAAAATCATTGCATTAGACATTTTTGCTATTGCATCATATATTTTGCTGTATTGCGTTATATTTTTTGTTGACTGACGACTGAATAGCGAATTTCACTATACTCCAAGCGAGCATACAGTAAACATTGCAAGTTATAGTGCTATTTTGCGAGTCAAGAATTCTTATTTTGTTATTTTACTAATAATTCTTACCCCAAAAATGTCGAAACATTCAAGATATTTGAAATCTTTAGAAATTATAAATAATATAGATGAAGAGTGTTCGGAATTTAGTGAAGACGAACTATCTGAAAGTGAAGTGGATAGCATAGAACAACATGATGACTCATTTGACACTACGGACGAATGTGAGTCCTCAGGTAAGGAAAGTGAAGACGAGAATATTTTGAATATACGTAGAGGACAAAAGAGAAAAAGACCGTTATCGAGTTCAGGAAGTGAAAGTGATGTGGAAGACCTATGTACCGAAATTGCGGCTGATGGTACAATTTGGCAAGGAATACAAGAAGGTTCAACACCTGGACGAGCATCAAATTATAATATTTTTAGGGAGGTTGTAGGCCCGACAGCATTTGCCAAACGAAATATTATGAAGGGAAAAATGAGAACTGCAGAAGAAGAAGCCTCTCGAGTGTTGGGAATTAAATGGAATCTTACTAGAAAAAAGAACCACTATTGTTGGAACTATCCGCAGCAATAAAAGAGAACTCCCAAAATTCGCCAAGCAGGCCAAAGATGGTATGCCACGCTTCTCAACAAAACTATACAAATCGATTGTCATTGTTCACTTACCATTTACAAAAGTAAGCCAAACAAAAAGTGCTTCTACTAATCTCCAAGCATACATCTATAAACATCGAAAAAAACGGTAAGCGTATACCTGAAACGATCAGATTCTACAATAGTACTAAATACGGTGTGGACATGACGGATCAGATGGCAAGAAAATACTCTGTGAAATCGAAATCGCGAAGATGGTCTGCGCAGATTTTCTTCAATATTCTTGACCTGGCTGGAATCAACTCATGGGTTTTATACAGAGAAACAACCGGCGAAAAAATTTCTAGACAACAATTTTTATTCCAATTAGCTGAAGAACTTGCCGAAGATTTTCACCATGAGCAACAGAAAGAAAAATAAATTATACAGCAAACGTCAACAAATTCAATTTCGGATTCGCGAAAAAGGTGCCAAATAGGTTTTTACAAAGAAAACAAAACTACAAAAATCTGTTTCAAATGCAACAAATATGTGTGTGGTAAATGTGCCTTCGAAAACCCAATAATTTGCAAAATATGCGGAATATGAATAAAATTAGCATATTATTTATTTTTTTTCTAAATTTAATTGAAGAATATTTAATTTTTTTCTTGTATTATTTTTGTTTTTCTTGTATTATTTTTATGTTTTTTGAATTTAATAAATAATTTTGAATCGTTATTTGTTAAAAATTGTTTTATTCATGTAAAATTGTGCTGAATGATATGTATACATATATATAACATTTTAAAGACGGGTCACTTGACCCGCTGTGGTAGGAATAGATATACATGAAGTATCGGTAGATTTAGTGTTAAATAAAAGATATGTTAAAACTAGCTTCTCATGGAGAAAAAACACCATAAGGTGTGGTTAATATCAGACCGTTAACCGACTCTCAGCGAATTTGAAAGAATCAGGTGATTGGCTGACGCGATTGGGGTGATGAGAAAAACCGAGATGGTGTTGTTGAAATATGAAAAAATCACCCGAGTCTCCGCTAGTGTTACTTCGTTGCCGTGTGTGAATAAATACGTGTGAAATGAGCGGGCAGAGTTCTGCTGCCGAGTTCCAGGTGACGTAGTAGCCGAAGTTACTCCACAATTTTGCACGGCGCACCAAATACAAAGCATAACATATGGCGTTCTCTGATATTACCACTTTGCAAGTGTTCGTATCACTCACAGCTCATTCTTCTACGAATTCCAGACTCATCGTAGGTAAATATGAAAGGGCCATCAAAAAGCCTCAGACGTGGAATTCTTCCCAGGGAAGTTGAAATCAAGAGTAGTGAGTATTTGGCACAAAACTCACTGAGAATAAATTTGTGAAGGAACACAAGGTCTCCGTATGGTCGTTACGTTCATAAATGTCCAAGCGTATTGAAAAATATTTCACTAGTGTCCTTTGAAAAGTCCTTCTCATTAGCGAGGTCATGTTTACTTAGTAGAAGTCTTGGAAGAACACATAACAAGTTTTAGGCAGATCGGTATATTTCTTTGTGGTTGGCATTCGATTGAATCGATGAAGTCGAATGATTTTCTTCTTCCATCACGACAACGCACCAGTTGACGCCTTAGCAGTTGTGGTCGCAAAATTAATGGAAATAGCGGACCACACATTCCCTCTTTTTTCCAGACTTGGCATCCTCGGATTCCTCGGACTAATATTTGTTCCCCAATTTGAAGAAATAGCAGCCGGGAAAAATGTTTTATTCAAGCGAGGAGGTGATTGCAGAAACGAATGGCTATTTGTCAGAATTGGACAAATCCTATTATTCGGAAGGGTTCAACGAACTAGAACAGCGTTGGATGAAATTAATTTTATTTTTATTTTTGCGCGCACATTTCAAACGACCCTCGTAGTTCTGTATATTTCGACTAGAGCCAGCCATCGGAAAACGACGGAAGTGAAACATCTAATAGAGTGCTATTTTTTCTAAAGGATGTTTCAATTTCAATGGCCCGTTGTTGAATGTGTACCACACCTAGACGTCAACGACACCATTGGACTACTTTCTTTGGTATTATTTGAAAGAAAAGGTGTACGTCGATAAGCCAGCAACAATTCAAGAACTAAAGGATGAGATAATTCGGCACATTAACGGCATAGAACTTCAATTAAGCCTCAGCGTCATCGAAAATTTGGACCATCGGATGGAAGTGTGCCGCCGAAGCCGCGGCGGCTATTTTGCCAATATTTTGTTCCATACCTAATTGAGCTATACCAATATTATCATAATAAAGAGAAATGACAATAATTTTCTAAAATAATTGTATTTTATTCAAAATCAACACGGGTCCTTGAAACTTAACCACCCTTATGTAAAAAGCCTGCGCTGTCTTTCAATTCTAGACACTTTTTTCGAAATCGAAAAGAATAACGCTCGTTATTCTTATTCTGGCTTGGAATTGAATAAGAAACACAGAAAAAAGCGTAACGTTTTACTCTTCAAACCGATTCGGAATGTGGAGTTGGTCTCCCTTGCAAAAGTGTAAACAACGATATTTTTTATAAAAATATATTGTATTTCAATGAATTTTGGTATAACGAAATGCAAGTTTCAAGTGTCTTCGAAGCCGTGTTGATTTTTAGCAATTTTTTGTTGACAATGCAAGGATTTCGCTTCCATATAAAAAATTCGAGCAATTTGTGCGGAAGAAAAGGCTTGACACCTCAGCGAAAATAAATTGTCAAAAAGGAACGGTATTTTGTAGACACTTGAAACTTTAACTTTATTATACTAAAATTCATTGCGATATAAAACTATATGTACTCAGTTATACTCAGAAAAATTCTAAAAATTCTTGTCCGCTGAAGAGTAAAATATAAAACTTATAATTCTTTGACCCATTCTTCTTCTCGATTGGCTTATTGATTGAATCTTAACGGCCTAAATTTAAATTTAAGCATCAGACTGCTGCTAGTTGAGTAGAAAAAACAAGTAAAATTGTTCTTCAGCTGAACTACGATATTAGCAATAAATATTAAAACAAAAAAAAATTAGCTGGATTTATAATTACTACTGTTTTTTATTTCAAATACATGAAAATAAAACTACAGTTTGAAAATGCAATTAATAGTAAACCAAAATAATTTTTACAAATTAATTATAGTGAACCGATATTAGTAAAAAATTAAAAGAAAGGTGAAGGTGTCAACCTGAATTCTAATTCTATAAATTTTCTACCTGTACAATTAATGTATTAGAAAAGGTGGACCATTGTTTATATTTATATTTGTTTTTTGTTTTTTCTTTCTTTTGGAAAGCTCATGTCATTTTGACACTGTCAGATTCTTGACATTTTGATTCTGTACTCTAACTACGCGTTGGATCACTACTACGAACTGGATCACTTTGCGGTTGAAAAACATTACGGAATATTAAAATTTGCACACTCGTAGGTAAACATCGTGAAGAAAATGGAATGTTAATTGAACACAAAAGCTATACTCGTGTTCGTCCGGTCCTTAGCTGAACGGACCGAATATTTTAGTTGCTGTTGCCGACAATGTGTGTGTGTGTACTCTCCTCGCAGTGAAAATCTTAACTGCTCCGCAAAAATTACAGCTTATGAACTTTGATGGAGAAAGTCACACGAGAAAGTACGCGCGCATGGTGAAAATAATTTAGAAGATGTGATCAAGGTCAGACCGTTGACTGGCTCTCAGCGAATTTGAAAGAAGCAGCTGATTGGTTGGCGTAACAGCGGCTTGTTCACAAAAAACGGAGTTTGTATTGGTGATACACGAAAAAAAATCGACACAGTTTCTCCTCATGTTACTTTAATGCTGTTTCAACATCGACTGATTGGGCTAGTGTGTGAATACGTGTGAAATGAGCGATGAGAATTCGGCTGCCGAGTACCCGACGACGTGACAGTCGAAGTTTCTCGCCCAATTTTGTTTTTTACCATAGCAGATTTACCAAAAGTGGTAATCTGTTATCCTTGGCACGAGATTAACTCCCGAAATGACCATTGAGAGCTATGTGGAAAAAAATATATTCTTCTATTAAATAAGAAGGCTGCCAACATTAGGAATGTGTGCACGCAGTGAGGATTAGACGAATGGTGACGATGATGGAGTCAATTACCTCATCCGAGAAACCTAAAACTCCAACTACCTTACCTCAGTGATTGTCCATTCTAGCAATTTAGAACAAAACATGGCGTATTCTTAGCTACTAAATATTATGCATATAAGACTGAGGAGAAATCTGAATAAAAACCTCGGCTTATTGACTATATAGTTAATTTTATACAGAAATTGGAGGAAAATTGGCATTTACTTCGACATCGTTTCTCTATATAGGATTTTATAGACCCGTAAATTGACGAGAATTTTGTTAAAAAAATGTCCTTTACGAATGAGGTGTACGAGTATTTGTATCACGGCCGCTATGTGAGCAATCGAAACGTTGCTATTTGGGTATAGGAAACTCCAAGTGCGAACTAATTTGTTGGTGTTTATAATAGCGTTAAGGTCAACAGAAAGCGCTGGGGAGACATATTAGTAAATTTTTTTGCAAACCTATTACAAATTTGGATGCGAGCGAGCCTTTTTTCGAGCAAAATGGCGACTACGTGCCATGCAAGTTTTAGTGATGTCAGTTGGTTCCCACGGAGGTACGATTTGATATTTTTAGAACATTCTTCGCAACGTTCACTCCTTCTAGCGAAGCAAGAAAGTGGTTGAAAGTTATTTTAAAGCATTTAAAAAAACAAAAACTAATCAATAGCCCAGCCTTTATAAACTCCAAAATTATTACAAATATCTTTCTATAGCTGCGTTCTGCCCGACTGGCAAGGATTGCACTGCTCACGATTGCGCCGATATTCAAGCTTAAAAAATCTTACTAATTTTTAGAAAATATTTTATTGTTGAGGTCAATATCTTCCTTTTTTACGCACGACAACGTTAACAAATCTCCTCACTGCCTTATTGCCGCTTGTGAGCCAAATTGCAGGGATTTGTCGGTCGAGGTACCCTGCTGGAGGTGGATTTCTACTTCTATAAAGTAAAAAATATGCAAAGAACGGTACAAAAAAGCACGACGACAATATTTAGGAACCCTTATACAATAATTCCATTCAGCTTTACCCAGATGGTACGAATGTAGGAAGAAAAGCTGGTACAGACATCGCTTCAGAACAACTAGAATAGCAGACGTCGTTCCGCCTGCCAGCTCATTGTAAGTGCTGTATTTGAAGTATAACTGAGTATTGGCAGATTAAGTGTGAAAGTTATCACAAGCAATGAAATCTGAAATTGATCGATTTTCTCCCAGTATAGCTAATCAACAGCGAAAAGCAAGACCAGCTTGCGAAAGAGCATAAAGCAAATAATTCATAACATAACTGTTATAACAAGTTGTGGCGTTCATGTACCCAAAAACCCTGCAAAATAAGGGAAAGTGAGAAAGCAAAATTACATTTTGAGGGGAAGTTGCAAATTTTGTTTTTAGTCAGCCAAAACTTTAATCAGCTGTACGAAAAATGTGCAAATTGTTACTGGCTTGTTTCACGTACTTTTTTTGATATTTTTCTCTTTGAGAGCGGATTCTCGGCAATTTTGTTACTGGCAAGTTAGTGGGTAATTTTGGGATGAACCGATCTCATATCAAATATGGCAACGGCCGCCATTGAAGTACATTTGATACTTTTAACATTCTCGGGAGACAATAGTCAAAGGCTTCTACAGATAATTTTGAGTTTGAAATGTTGTGTGTCTTAGATGACTGAATTTTCATACATAATTTCTCTTTATCATTAGTGTAGAGAGCAGCATTTCAGGAGAGTGAGGGAAAAACGTTGACGTGACAGCTAGCGAGTAGGAATGAATAGATGTGTAGATGCGAGGTGAGAGAGATAAGAGAGTGCGGAACGGAGCACGAGGGCGTAATAAACGAAAAGCAAATTATTGAGTTGTATTGCGAAATTGCTACTTTTATTTAACGGAAGAGGTCATATAAAAGGTGGGTTATTATATTTATTATTAGAAGGCTATTACGCACTGTGTCCAGAGCTGATCTATTGTGAAAGGCCTATTTTTGTAACCCCAGAGTTTTAGGCTTTTTAAAAATTTTAGCAGAATTTTGGGTTTGTTGTTCCAAAGATTGCATGGAGATACTACGATACCACTAAGGTGATGAAGTCTCTGTCAGCCCAACGCAGGACATTCACAAAGCACATGTTCTGAGCTTTCTATGTCCATTTCGCAAAAGCGGCAGACATTGGTCTCAGATAGACCAATATTATTTAGATGATACCTCAGACTACAGTGACCTGTAAGATATCCTGTTAAAAGACGCAGATCTACTCTGCTTAGTGAGAGAAGCTTGTCAGATATTCCTTTGTTGGGACTTAGGTATAGTTTGGCTTGACGCTGACCGGCACAGTTTAGCCAGTGTGCAGCAAATTTTCTTTCTTCCCATTTCCTAAGGAATTCATTAATGTGGGCTTTTGTGAGTCCACAGAAAGGCTCAGGACCAGTAAGTTGCATATTTGCTCCTTGTTTTGCAAGGTCATCAGCCATTTCATTTCCCTCATGTCCTTCATGTCCTGGAATCCAGCCTAGTGTTACTATGTTGAGGTTTCCTAACGTGTTGAGAAGGTTTAGGCAATCATTTACCAATTTGGAGGTGACAGTTCTTGATAGAAGGGCTTTTAGAGCCGCTTGGCTATTTGAAAGTATGTAGATGTGAGTACCTATCATTTTCCTGCTAAGGCATTCTCTCACACACATTTCGATGGCATGTATTTCTGCCTGGAATATTGTTGGGTAGAGTCCCATCGGAATCGATTTTTTGAATTTAGGTTCATTGATTCCTGCCCCTGTTCTACCATTTTCCAATTTGGACCCATCAGTAAACCATAGCTGGGAGCCAGGTTTGAAAGTGATAGAATTAGTTCTCCAGTCTGTGCGTTCATTAATTATAACTTGGGAGTTCCTGAAGAGTATTGGTTTGGGTGATAGTATATCATCCCTATGATCTTTAAATGTCCTTTCATATCCCCACTTTTAAGTTCAAATATACCTTTTAATCTTAAGGCACTCGAGCGAGCTTCTCTTTCAATCAAGATCGGAAGCGGTGGTATGTTCAGGAGCACACCCAATACATCCGTGGGACATGTTTTCATAACCCCTGTAATACCAACACATATCATCAATAACCGGTGGGTTATTCCAATTATTATTTTATTCAGAAGCAACCTGAAAGAACTATTGTACTCTCTTAATGGACTCACAGTATTTCTCTGGGCTGCACATCCTTAATATAATTTTAGTATTTATCCTCCTCCTGCTTGTGAATTTCCGTCACTCCCATGCCATCCGTTAGCCAGCCGCCATATTTTGGTAGCTGTCAAAAATTAGAAAGTGTGAAGGTGCTAGAAGGAGAAGGGGAACATGCTACCTATACCTTACCGCTAGAAATAACTAAGAAAATTTGTTTAAACCAACATACTGACTCACTGAAGTGTTGGGACCCAGACACATATTTTGAAGGTTGCAGAGTGCTATACAATTCGTGTTGGGTATGTTTCCCTATTTAGGACTGGTAGCGGCAGGCTAATCACCCACCCTGTCAGAAATCAAAATAGATTAACGAAATCAACGCAAGACTGAGTCTTGTCGAGGCCCCATGCTCCCGAGAGGAGTGAACAAGGAAGAAAAAAATGTTTAAAATCTAGAGAAGTTTAAATTTTCAATCTCGTTGCTACGGAAAAAAAACATTCTTTTGACGGATATATGAACAAATACGCATATTTTTGGAGTTTTATGATGTAAATATAGTAAATAAATATATTTTTTTGAAAATTTAAAATTTCACCATTTCTCTTTAAATATTGATATGGTAATTTCACCAACCTCAACTTATTAAATGTGAAATCATATTTAAATGACATGCGTTTTTTTATAAAGTTTATTAGGTGCAAAATCATGCCCATTTATCTATGTACATGCAACAAATATGTGGGGAAATTTGTAAATATACAAAAGCAACTAAACATGATTCTATTTATATTTATATGTATGTAAGGGGGCGTTGGAAAGTTCGAGGGTCATTATTAACTGAAAAAATAAACGAAAACAATGTTAGCAATTTTTTTTGTTTGGAAGTACAAACTTGTAATAAGCAAAATTGAAATAACTGGCAATACATAGAAATTAAATATAGAAATAAAACTAATTGAACTGGCTAAACTGAACTAAAATTTCTTAAAAGGAAAGTATTTAATAATATAGGTTTATCCTAATGAGAAGCGAATAAACTGCACGTAATGAGATACAAAAATAATTATGGCATGAAACTTTTTCTAGTATGAAATTTTTGCTAGTATAAAATTGTTGCTAATATGAAATGTTTTCTAGTTTAAATATTTTCTAAGATGAAATATTTTCTAAGAATTTTTTTTCTAGTATGCAATATTTTCTAGTATGAAATTTTTTCTAGTATGATATATTTTCTAGTATGCAACATTTTTAGTACGAAATTTTTACTTCGGAAAATTATTAATTTTTTCATGAAAAACAAATTTTTTTTTATGTCCTATTAAGTAATATTCGAAAAAAGTTCCTTGCTACCAACCTATTGAATTGAACGTTTTAGAGAATATATGTATGTATGTTTATTAAATAAATGTATGTTTGTTCGGAACTTCTATTTTATACTGCACTCACGCGTTGTTTATTTGGCTAAAATATTCATGTAGGTATTTTAAGTAGAATTGTATAACAAACTATTGCGGTGGACTCACTGTAAAGCGGGTGGCATGTTTTTCGACTTCGCTTAACATATTTTTTCTCACAAAAAAACATAGGAAAAAATATATATTTATATTATAGAACTCAGAAAATCTCAACAAAAAAAAATGAAACAAATTTTATGAAAATATTTGAAAATCAAACTAAGCGACTCAAATGAAAAGTTGATGAATTTTGTGCGCCTAACGGTAAGTTTTTTACTTTATACAAATATTATAATATTTAAAATGATTAGCATAATTAGCATTTGCGTCTATAGTGATATAAATATTTTTTACTCTGAATTTTTTTAACTTTTTCAGCAGATGAATACTTACAATGTAACTTAATCGGCTTTTTTTACAGTAAAAATATCAACATATTTACAAGCTCATTATTTTGGTATGCTTGCGTGTGGCAACTCTTTGGAAATAAATACACTTGTGTGGTGTTACAATAGGTTCGCATGTATGTTGTTGTAATATTTGTTACTTATTTCTTATGAAACATTATTTAATGTTTGGCAAGTAAGTTGCATTTGTTACTCTTATTTGATTGCTTTTAATAACTCAGTGATGCAATTTCTATGAACTTTAAAATTTTTATTGTTTTTTATTTATTTTTTTATTTTTTTTTATTTACTTTTATTGCTCTATTGGCTTGTGTGGTTAGCATTTTTATAGTAAACTCAAAAGAAAAATTAATAAGTAAGAAAATGTAGCGATGTTGTTGTTGTACAAAGTGTACTCGAAAAGTTGATGAATTAATGATGCGACAAGAAATAGTTGCCTGTGACTGTGAATATGCGTGAATGATTTCCAATAAGCTGCTTAAAAGAAATTCTCTTGACATTCAATTTTCTTTCGAATATTATTTATTTATGATAAAATTATTAAGAACAAATTTCATATTACAACAATAATATCATTCAGCTCACTGCTGCATTTAAACTATGTAAAAAATCATCATCTTATTCCATATTAAAACGGTTAATATCAAAACCCCTAGTTTTTTAGCCTAAACTTCATTTCTATGAGGGACGCTACTTTTGTTATTTTCAAAACAACGAATCAAAAAGAATTTCCTGTTTTAATTTTACACTACTTGGGGAAAAATGGGGAAAAATACCGATCAAGCGAAGCAATGGCCAGAAAAGTGTTATGGGGACTCCGCTCCATCAGCAACAACAATAAAACAATGGTTTGCTGACTTCAAATGTGGTCGTAGAGACATCGATGATGCATAACACTGTGGACGTCCAAATGAGGCGTTAACGCCAGAAATCATGAAAAAAATTCACAAAATCGTTTTAATGATCGAAAAGTGCAGTTGCGTGAGTTAGCTGAGATGGTAAAGATATCAAAAGAACGTTTTAGCTTCATATTGCATGAGCATTTGACTAGCAAGCTCTGTTCACAGGCGGTGACACGTTTTCTCACTGTTGACCAAACACAAGACAATGCACCGTGCCTCAAATCAATCAAAACAATGGAAAGACTATATGAATTGAACTTCGAATTACTCCCACATCCACAGTATTCGCCAGAATTGGCTCCCTGCGGTACTGGCTGTTCGCAGACCTGAAAAAATTGCTCGCCTGTAAGAAATTTCGCTCGAATGAAGAAGTCATCGCTGAAAGTGAGGCCTATTTTGAGGCAAAAGATAAACCAATCTACCAAAAGTGGTATTGAAATGTTAGAGCGGCGCTGGAATAATTCCGTTGGTTTTGGTGGAAATTACGTTGATGAATAAAGCTAATTTTCAACCAAAAAATCGCGTTTTCTTTGTTAGGCCCAGGACTTTTCAGCCCATGTATTCAACTGCGTGTTTAGTGGAAAGCAGAAACCGAAAACCAATACTAATGGTTTTTATTCAATCGTAGCCAACAACAATATTCGTATGCTGAAACGGTTCGAAAGATCTCTTTAACTCAATTTTAACAGGTATTCGCTATAAGAGGAAAATCAAGATGCTTTCCAATTGATTTTGAGTTTTTTGCACCTAACTTTATGTAGTCGAAAGTCTGCATACGACAGCCGCAATTGTCAATACAGAGAAAACTGGCACCAAAAGAATCCAATATACGAGCGCAGCTTAGCAAATGAGGTTAAAAATGCTCTCGAACCCACAACTTGATCAGAATTTGTAAACTTTTGTTATTTGATTGCACATCTGGGGAGACTTTTTGTTGTTCACTGTTGGAATTCTTGTGGCGCGCATAAAAACCCAAAAGCTCACTCCCCACACTTCTCTTGCTATTCGTGTTTGTATTTCTTTATTGTGCCGCCCTCTAATAGCTTTGGGTTGTCATCTTTTATAACGGTTCTTGAAAGCATTCTATCTTAACCATTTATGTGGGCATCTTTGAACTTTGAATAAAATAACATAGCCGTTTTAATGGTTTCTTTCCTTGGGGGCAAAATGGTTTCTTATAAAGATTAAACTTGTTTTTGTTAAATACTTAAACTAAAGCTTGGAATGATACTTTTTTTATTTTTCTTAGGCCGTAAAGAATTGATTGGATTTTAAATCAAGCGCACACAGATACCTCCGGAAACAATCAATTTGAAGATGGCTAACCTTCTTCGTTTCTAAAATTCTCGAGGCTCACTTAAACTCAATCGCCTAACCTAAACTATTTTTATAAATATGAGTAAATTTTTAATGAATACTAGATTTATAAGGCTACTAATGTTTTCGAAAATTCATACCTACACATTTATTTTGATATAGAAATTAATTTCGAAAGATTGCTTTAATTACCGCCTCCAGAATTCCTTTAAAGTTAAAAAATGATAATACAAAGAAAATTTTAGAAAATATGCAATCAAAACTCATATACCCAATGCATGCTTCGACTTATTTTTGTTTGTCGGATTAAAGAAAAATATTTCTGTGTTTGTACGAAAAATAAAATGTCGGCGAGGCTGTCAATAATATGGTTTTTTTTAAATAAATCTCATTAAGTCAGTTAAGAAACCTCTTCATATATTTATCGAAATTGCAAGAAAAAAATTTAGGAAATGTGTTCCGTGTATTAAATTGAAATGGAATCCGAATTGGTTGCTCAGTTGTAAAGGGTTTTTCAATAACAGGTGTTATTGGTAAATAGATTGCGCTACCAAGAGATTATTAACGATTTTTTATAGCCGGAATTGGATGGTATTGATCTGGGCAACGCTTATTTTCAACAAGACGGCGCTACGTGCCACACAACGAAACAATTGACCTTCCGAACCGTGTTATCTCTCGAAGAGGTGATCACAATTGGCCACTGAGATCTTGTGATTTAACACCTTGTGACTTCTTTCTTTGGGGCCACGTGAAACAGAAGGTCTACGCCAATAGCCCAGGGTCGATTCAAGACCTTAAAGATGAAATTCATAAGGCTATCGAGGACATAGGGCAGCCACTTTGCAATTCGGTTATGGAAAATTTCATAAAAAAATATAATGTCCTGTAAGCGTGGTCGTGGTGGTCATATGCCTGATGTTATTTCCCACTATTAACGGCATACCTTCCTCTTTATAATGAAATAAACATCCGATCATTTATATTTAAAAATGGTATGTTTCTTGAATATCAAAATAAGACCTCTTATTGGAAATCCCTTTAGTTTTAAGCTCTAGACTTACTGAGAGTGGGCAGGAGGAATGCCTTCCAAAAAGGGCTATCGGAGCAAAGATAGTTTGAGGCTCTTTTAACTATTTATAGTCCGCTCTTGGGCAGGTGAGAGCTGAGTCTGCTTAGTGGCATGTAAAACTGGCCGAGTCCTTCTTACACCGATTGGATCGAAGGAGGTCAAGATAACTTCTCAGGCTAATCAAGCCGCAACTTTCGATTTTGGGGAGTGCCTTAATGGCACATTTTTAGGGCAGATGCCCATGCAGCGAAAGTAATCAAAACTTTAAGTGCCTTTTTAGGTAGCTCATGACGACTCATCAGCTGCTGGAATATTCTTATGTCTGAAGAGCTAACAGGGATGATTAGTATCCGACTGCAGAACTTTTGTATGAGCAAATATCGATTTTCCGTTCTTCATTCATGGAATTAAATGGAATTGTGGTTGACGTGATAATGGAATCAATGCTTCTCAAAATTGGTTCATTTGTAGGATTGGGTCTAATAAGTAAACTGAAAAAAAAATGTTGAAAAAAATTTAATAATTTTCAGATTTATTTATGTTGAATATTTTGGAACAGTGGAAGTGAAATTTCCGTTTTTAACTTTTAGCAAAAACATACATTTTAAAGAAATTTGTTTAGGCCTTTTTAAAAAACACAGGTGTTGAGAGAAGCAAACAAAAGAAAAGTATTTGTGGCGTAGTACACAGAAGCGAAACTTTCAAGGCAGTCAAAGAAAGAGGGAGAAACCCGAGAGAGAATGTGAGAGACAGAGAAAGAAAGAATAAAAATATCTGCCGTTCGGAGTCGGCTTAAAATTGTAGGTCCTTCCATTTGTGGAACAACATCAAGACGCACACCACAAATATGAGGAGGAGCTCGGCCAAACACCCAAAAAGTGTGTACGCGCCAATTATATATGTATATATATAATCCGACGCCGGAATGGATAGCACTTTATAGTACGCACAAGCACTAGCCGGGAAACGGAAAAAAGCGCCAAAAAGTAGGCACCAAAAAAACCCCCCAAAAAACCAAGGAAATATAACGTCAAAAAGTAGGCACCAAAAATATATTTCCTACAAGTTTGCACCAACAAACAAGCTCCAAATGTAGGCAATGTTATTTCTCACTAGAAATTAGCAACCACAAGGAAAAACTTAGGAAAAATAGCCTAAAGTGTATCTAAGATATACATATATAAGGTATAGCTCTCTCTCTCTCTCCTTTTTCTCTACGTTATATCTTTTTTCTCTCTCGCGGAACGAAAGAACCCAAAACGTTGCATGGCCTCACTCTCCATTCTCGCTCGTCCATCGACGCCTAAGAAGTTTCACTCCAAAAATACTAAATGTCACTAATTGACCGTAGCAGCGGCCACTGAAATCGCATATAGTAGTACTTCTTACTGCTTTTATTCATACATTTATTCTCGCTACATCTTTAAATATGAAAATTTTAAACACCCGTTAGGACTTCTGCATTGGGTATAGAAATTATTGAAAATTTTAGTTCAATGTAAATAAACATTTTAAAATGAAATTTAATAATAATACCAATAAATATGTTTAAAGTGAAGAGCAGTAAATAGTGATGCCATAGATATATCAGATGAGACAAGATTTATTACAGAAATAAGAACGAAATCACTTAGAGAATAGAAAAGTTAAGTTATTTGAAATATCAGCGAACTAAATAATGTTTATTTTTATGCGAAACTAGAAGTGAACTAACTCGTGTTCAATTCAGGAATGTAAAAAATAATGGCATGAGAAAATTCAATAGAGTTAAAAAAAAGTAAAACAAAAACAAAAAAAAAAATGCAGGCCATTAAAATTTTGAAAGAATTTTGTAAAACTAAACTTAACCGATAATTTGTATCTAATGGCAGAATCACATACAATAGTGGAAAATAAATTGTACAAGATGGCGCAAAATTAATCACCCCATCCGAAGATTTTAATTTTTGCAAAAGGCGTCGCACGTCAATCGTATTTGACACTTGTGAACTGGACAGCCTCAGCACACAGACAAGCCATGGAGGAAATAAAAGTTAAAATCAAGATTTCCATTACTCCAAATATTTTTTTTATAAATTTAGTAAAAAATTTGTAAAACATAAAAAATTGATGATTAATTTTGCGCCACTTTGCATATATCATATAAATATGGATGAATGAAATGTAGTGGCATGATAACTCATAGCAATAGGTTGGATTTTTTGATAGTTAAAAATTTGTTAGCTTTTTGTCTGCTTCTTTAATTACAATTTACAGTTTACGTGTCGTTAAATGAAAAAACAAGCGTTTACAATTAAAATAGTAGTTGTACAGTTGAAAGTTATGGGTTAGGATAGAAGAAACAAAGTAGTAAAAAACCATGAATAACTCAAATTGTTGTGAGGTTTTAAAAGGAATGTTCAATTTATCCAAAGAAAGTACACATTTTAATTTTACATGGAATGTTTATTCTTGTATAATACAAATACATTGATATTGTTCATTATCATATACAAATACATATATATTTACTCAGCTTGTTTAATCGATACAGTATATTACGAATATCGGAGATTAGTTAGTAAAAAAAAAGTATAATAATATTTATAAAATCATAGATCGATCAACACAAAACACTTGTTTCTGTCCTTAACATAGAAGACTTAGTTGCTGTAGTTGCCGTTATTGTTGGTAATAAATTAGTGGCTGTACAATAAAAACTCAAGGGACCGAGTAGACGAGTTGTTGAAAAAGCAGAGGACGTTAAGCGAGCGCATTTCGTGTTGAGAGCGGGGAAGACAGTGAATGAATACCGTCCAGCAGCTGTATGGGAATATAGTACAGTTAAGAATGTGAGAATTTTGAGCTTAATGGATAGAGGAGACCTGTTCAAATGGAATGTGTTCGAATGAAAGTTGGGACGTTGTTTTCTTTGTACTCAGTATTTTTCTTTGTTGAATATGAAGCGAGAGAGAGCGTTTAAAGTGTTGCGCCGTTAAAACCTATACTTAGACGTCGAAGTTTTGTGCCATTGTATGCACTATGTAATTGACAGTTAGTATTTCTTAGCTCATTATAGGCAGCGAAGTGTTTATTAAGCTTTTTATCTCAGCAGTGTTTGTCGTGTGCAGTAGATTTTTTGCTTGAAAGTGCAAGTTAGAAGCGTGTAAATAAAGAAGGAAAAAGTAAATTGTTGCAAAAAGAATTTTAATCATTGAGTGATATTTGAGTGTTCGGTGAGAACTCAGGTTGATTAATAAAGTTTTTTTATTTGGTTTTCCACCCATAAACGAGTTTGTATTTCTATGTTAGCAAAAGCTTTGGAGAAAAGTTACACGGGGTATTCACTAGAGAGGCTTTAAGCGTTTGTAAGATCAGTGGCTGAACTTTACCGAACCCTTTGACTATTCTGATAATCAGAAGCACGGTGAAGGACTTTTATATTATCTATACTATAAAGGTGAATGTGTGTACGTTGTCCGCGCATCACTACGAAACGACAACACCAAATAACGTAACAATTTTTATACATTCGTATTTTCACCCAATGAAGGTTATAGGCATGTTTTTATGATGGAACTCCCTTCCCACAGCCCCAGGCCGCGCCATCACTCTCATTCGTCACTAATAATCGAATATTTGCTTGAATTTAATCTAAAAATCTTACTTTTTCCTATTTCCCACTATTTATAGCCCACTCTAGACTTCATAATCCGCATAAGCTGTTCAACTATGACCCAAATGCACAGTTCAAAAACGGTTTGAGATAGAAAATTAATCAAAATAATTTTGCTTGATAGTTTTCTGATTGGTGGTTTGATTTTATTCAACGAGGCATAGCAACGGATACCGGGTATTGTAATATTATGGTTATTAATAAAAAATTATTTTCTATGAAATTATTGTTTGTAATTCTTTTATATACATATCCTAAATCCCTCAAAACTACTCCTACGCGAACGGGGCCGCGGTTTAAAGCTAGTGCCTAATATGTCTCATTTTAATAAATTATGCGTTATTTGTTAGTAACTCGTGTCAAACGTGCATTTAAAGTAGTTCTTGCCTATTCTAAATTTCTGGAAATATCTGACAAAAATGAACAAAAAAACAAATGAGCAGAAAATAAAATGTATGTAAATTTTTTTCTAGCGCCCTTGACACAACGCCTTCAGAAATCTGTTTCAACACAATATTTACATATGGCAACTATATACGAAAATCTCGGTAAATGGCGCTCTAATTTCAGATTTTTTTATTTCACAAATTTGTAATTGGCGCTTACACTCTTTTTGCGCGTTTGTCCGAGTTCCTCCTCCTATTTGTGGTGTGCGATTTAGTGCTGTTTCACAAATGTTTTATATATACAGTGCGTTAAAAAAGTATAACACAAGGACTTGTTGACAATTTATTTGTTTCCGATTTACTTTTAATACATTTTTTTAAGAAAATATATTTCTTTCTCCTACTCTCCTACAAAAGCCATTAAGTTTACTTCGAAGTAACTAAAAAAACAAAACAAAAAAAATAAATAAAATAAAATAAAACATTCAACAAATTTTCAAAAAACTTTCAAAATTCTCAATCAGAGTTTTTAGAAAATTTTCATGTGCGCAGTAGATTGTGCCAGTAGGTACTGTAAAATTTGCCACCGGTGCTATAAAATGTATAACATTTTAAAGCATCTTCCAAAATATTTAGGAAAAATATTAAAATTTACTTGAGCTGGAAAAATTTGAAAGTCCTTCCAAAAACCTCATTTAATTTCATTTTTACACACTTTTAGGCGGACATTTTAACCTTAAATTCTTTTATCATTTGAGTTGATTTTTAGAAAAAAAAGTTTTTTTTAAGTAGTTTTACTTAAAATATAAAAAACTCGATTTCTGAAATATTTTAGCGAATTCTTAAATTATGATACATTTTATTATTCTGCTAGAAAAACATACACTTTGTTTGGTGCAGCACACTAGTATACGTACGAGTATACTTGAGTACCTGTACTATGCGAATCAGTTAATTTATCTTTTCATCATACTATTAAAAAAACGCTATAGTCTAAATATTCTTGAAGCGGTGTGGCATCTCTTAATGTTCACCAGGCGGATGGATGCCCTTTAACTCTAGCATCATATGTGTGAACATGCATTGACCGGGATGAATATTTCCGTCTTTTCTTGCTTTTTGATAAAGCGAAGTTGGGTCAATTGGCACGCAAACTAAGATTGAAGTAAGCCATTCTTTAAAGGCGCTTTTTGTCTTACCTGACGTCTAGTGTATCTAATGAGTTCTTAGCTTCTAACTCCGCGATGTTTTCTCTTTTAATATTGCAAACAAAATCGGTGGTCTGGTTCTGCTAGTTGAAATGTATACCCCCTATCTACCACAGCCACATAAAACAATCCCCCTTATAATTCTGTGCGTTGAAACCGTTATTTTTCTGAATCACATTGCATACATTTATTCATGAGTGCAGAAATGTATGCTACAAATATTTGTGATGTGGTACTCTCAGCTGAGCTTACATAGATGGCAAGAGTACCACGGGTACACTAGTTCACACACACAAAAGTAGCACTAGAGCGTCGTTTAAATGTATTTGAGTTTAATTTGAACTAATCTTATTTTAACTTTAACTGTACAAGCATACAAGGAGTTCAATGTGACTGCGAGAGCGCAAACCACTGTAAGAGAGCGCTACTTAAATACGAGTACGACCTGCTCGTTCAAATACCACTCAATGATTTCTGATATATTCTGATAAAAAAAGTAACTTTATTCTTTTTGCTCTTCAGTGTAAGAAAAATATTGTGTTGTTTATATTAAGTTGGTATTTCTTACAAGTAATAAAATAAATTTTAGAATATTAGTATTCTTTTGTTATGATATGTTTGGCTTTGAAATTTGTTCACTGCTTAAAGACTTGAAAACTCACCATTTTATAATCATCGATTTTTGATATTGACCGTAGAAACATGTTGACATAGACATACGTGGGCATATTTTCTAGAATATTACATTCGAATGGACCATTTAGTAAAAATTTTTTTTACAATAGTTTACCCAAAACAAAAATATACATAGAGTGGGTGAAGAAAAATAAATAAAATGAGAAGTAAATTGGCTGAAAGTCAATTTAGGTACATATGTGAATATGATAAATGATAATGCATGTAAAAAAATATCGGCAGTAAAATAATTTAGTTGCGAACATTAACTGAATGATTTTAGAAACAAAATAAGTGTAAATTTTTTAATTTATGTATTTAAAAAAATGGTGAATGGTTTTCCAACATTCAATGTTGTTGAAAAATTATAATTTTAAATATAAAGCCTCATATCGTACACTGTGGTACACATTTTTTTTTTTTTGAAAAAAATTATTTGTTTTTTTAAAAAAACTTTTGTTTTTCAAAAAAAGAATTTAAATTTGATACAAATATAGGTACGCATATGAGACCGCTGCAATCGCTAAATTTTTAGATCTCCTCAAAAACTATGTATGTACATAAATTCTTATCAGCTAAACTAATTTTTTTTTCTAAATAGATTTTTGCATACAATTTTCTTATCGGCGCTAATTCTAGAGTAATTTAGTATTTTTTATACTCAGTATTGTCACATATGATATTCTGTTAAAGTTTCACTTACAGCTACAGTTTGCCTTCACTTACAGTACATGCCGTAAATATTCGTACTAATTGTTTCTTTTTTATTTTATTGCTTTTTGTTTATTTTAGAGCATAGTGATGAATTTGTGAACAAAATGAATGTAAAAAATTAAATAAATTTAAAATTTTTTTTTGTTATAAGGTATGTTTTGAAAAATGTCTGTATGGATCTCATTTAAATAAACAAACTTGCAAATAATAAAAACAAATACAAATAAAACCAGAACACTAAATGGTGCATGTGAAATTTAAGAAAAATAAAAATAAATGAACAAATGATTCACTGCAGTTCAAATCAATTGGTTTTTCCAAATAACTAGAAAACTTATAAATTAAATAAATTTCGCAATGCATGCCACACATTTTCCATTTTTCGCTCTTCTTCACACTTTGAATTGCACTGGATTGGCCTATTTTTCGTTTTTTGTAGTTTCTTTTTTAATTTTTCATTGCCTTTTCCTTTTTCCAGAATCTCGAAAATTTATAATTTGAATAAATGTATCTGTAGCCAACAATATGAAACTCTCAAATAATATTTAACAACTTCAGCGTAGCTAACGAAATATGTTTAATTGTAATGATAATAATCGAAAACAAACTAACGACTACTGTTAATTAGTGAAACTATTATCAATAGTTGAATTTTTGTTTTTGTAATATAAACTAATTTCAAATCACATCGAATTCATACTTTTGAGCAAAAATGAAATAACGACGTTTAAAGCATACAAAATATTTCGAATTATTATATTTTTTTTTTTGTTTTTTTTTTGTAACAGGTACTTGAATAAGAATCGTTTTTTTTTTCATCAAACACAATATAGAAATTAATGAGCATAAGTAAATCCAACAAAAAACAAAACCAAAAACAAGAAAAGAAGAAAATAAAAAATACCGTTAAGCGTCAAAAAGGGAATGTGTAACTAAAACACTAACATTTCAACATCGATTGCATTTTCACATATTCGCTCATCATCAATCAGTTATTGCAATTTTTACGAATATTTTCACTATAATAATATTCAGACTTTTGTAGTTATTTTTTATGTTATTACTGATTTCGAGCGAAAATCCTTCTAAATGGTTGATATGTAAATACAATAACTAAAAAGGCAGGGTACTTAAATATTAGTAAATTTTAATTGAAATACAAGTTAAGTTGCAGAGCGAGAGAAATATAGAGGTAATTAGTTAGATATAGATAGATGGAGAGAGTAAAAGAGATCCAAAAGACATTTTACAATAATCGTAGTTAAATTGTTTAATTGTAAACTTTATTAAAAGATTAGAAAGAATATATTACATTTTTTTGCGAAAAAAAATTAATAAATAAAAAAAAAGAAAAAACGGGACACAGACTTTAACTAAAAGCAATTAATTGAAAATTGGCCGCCGCAGCCGAATGTGTTGCTGCGTGACTACTAGACGGAATTCAGAGAGAACGTAGGTTCGAATCGCGCTACCTGAATATCAAATAATAGGCATGTTTTTTCTAATAGCGGTCGCCCACCGGCAGGCAATGCTGAATGTATTTCTGCCATGAAAAAGATCCTCAAAAAAAATATCTGCCGTTCGAAGTCGGCTTAAAACTGTCGGTCCCTTCATTTGGAAAACAAAATCAAGACGCACGCACAAATAGAAGGAGGAGCTCGGCTAAACACCCAAAAAGGGTGTACGTGCCAATATAAATTGAAAAATATAATAAGAAACATTTACAAATATTAGGTATATAGGTTTATGAGTTTATCTTCTTGTGGATATCTAAGAAGTATTACAAAATAATATCTCTTAATATTTTTCGATATTAGTGGTGGCTAGCAACTTTCCACACCCACTGTATAAAATGGTGACAATCACTGGAAACTGTTTCTTACAAATTCCAGTGCTCAGCTATACTGTTCGCTATTTACGCGAAAGGTTTATGCGACACTTTGCGCTTATGTGCCATTCGCATATGAGACCCACTGTAGGCTGGAAACACTAAGTGAGAGAAAAAATTGTCCAATATCGGTCGCGCCTTGGCTGACAACTGCAAGCCACCGAATGTATTTCTGCCATGAAAAAGCTACTCGTAAAAAACACCATCTGCCGTTCGGAGGGGGCATAAAACTGTAGGCCCCTCCTTCGATTCGCACATCCCAAATATAGGAGAAGGAGGGGCTCGGCAAAACACACAACAAAGCGTGTAAGCGCCTATTATATACATATATAAGTACATTAGGGTTGATCCCTCTCCAAACAAAAAAAAATGTATACTGTTTTTTCCGAATCATGAACTTTTCTATGCTTTAAAACTTCTGCCAAAATATTGAAGTTTGCGTGAAATTAATCTAAAAATCTCATAATTTTGAAGCCATTGTTAGAGTGTTTTAAGCATTTTTATGAAGACTTTTAAAACAAAAATTTTTCTAATATCGAATGATGATGATTTTATTGAAAAATTATTTTTAAAAATTAATTTTATTTATAAGAAGTTCGAGGTACTTTTCAAATTGGTTCTGCTCAAAAAAATATTTATTCTTGTATTTTTCTGAAATATTTTGGCGGTATTTTTAAAATATAATAAATTTCATAGTTCAATGACTTTGTGAACAAAAAAATTGGGGCCAATTTATTTTGAAATAAGAAAATTTTTCTCATCGAGGCAATAAAATCGGTATGCTATATTTTAAGATCCTACTATAAGTATAAAGAAGATATTACGAAAAAGATGCGGCTAAAAAGGCGTATTTCGGAATTGACTCGCAAAAATACTTTAGATTCAAGTGTGCAAGTCGAAGTTTTTTTTCGATGCATATACAATGTACACTCGGTATTAAAAAAACCTAAATTTTTTCCAAATAATAACAATCAATGAATTTTTTTTTATAAAAAGTTTTTCTTCCGCCTTCTGGTTCGATATGAAATTTTGCGTGAATTTTGAAATTCTCAAACCATTCCTTTTTGGAAATGTTGTTGAAGGGGGGTGGCCTCAGAAGCTTCAATGCTTTCAATCGCTTCATGGCGCTTTCTTTTCATCAAAAATATAGTTTCGGGAATACCTAGGGAATAACAATAGTCACTGGGTACCAACTCAGACGACTATGGGGAATAATGCAACGGAATTGTTTGAGTTTTTTTGTCAGCAGTTCGCTTAAATCTCTTCACCGATGAGATCGATTTTTGCTATTCTGCAGCTGGTGTGGCACAAATCTTGAATTGAATTTAAAATGACTTAAAATTCGATCGAAATGCTTTAAAAAGTTGTCTGAAGCGTTCACAATCCTATTCCAGTTTGATTTTTATAAACGGTTTTTTATTATTTTTAATGAAATTAAGCAGTTTTGATTTCTTTATCTTTACTGGTAATCATCCACTTAATGGATAGCTTCTTGCCTTTTGTCGAAGCTTAGCGTTTTTCAATTCTTACCATTTAATGCCACATTTTGGTGTTTTTTGTTGGCAGATCTAACAAGTCTAATACGAAAGTGAACCGATGATTTTAGTCTGCAACTAATTTTCTATCGGTAGTCAAAAATAGACTAGCCTAGATGGCGCATAACTGAGAAATGTCATATTTATTTCACAGTTCAAACCTCATTTGGTTTTATTTCAAAGTATGGCAATGATGGACTATCATATGAAGTTCCTAGGTTTTCTAAAAGTTGGCATCGTAAGTTATTTGAACCTTCCGTTAAACACCGCTTTGAAAACCTTCGGTTGGGCACCCGCGCCTGAACTTTTTTCGTTCTGTTCGAGAATCCTTTTTAAAAGGTTATATCCATAAACCGATATAAAAGAAAATTTTAGGAATCTACCTGGAAGCTTTAGCCATATTAGCCATAATAAAAATATGTTAAATTCACGTCCAAAGTCGAAAAAGTGTGGCAATAGTATACACAAATTAATGACAAAATAGCAACTAATAACGCAGCCAATAATTTCTATTATTCATATATTTCGGTTTCTTATCATACATCGGTTCAGATTCCATTGAAGGCAATGAGCTGCACAGCAATGAGTTTTATTTCGACAAAAGTGTCTTTATAAAATCGACTTACTTTCCAGGTAAAAAGTGGGTCTGTATTAATTGATGCATTTCGGGTCTTAAAATATTGTCGAAGCAGAATAATTGCAACTGCTCGAGTGAGCATTCCCTTCTCCTCGACAATTTTCCCCGCAAATACGAAAAAGGGGAAGATCTGGTGTGAAATGATGTGATGCTTCATTACTTGCATAGCTCTTCAATTGGGGCACGAGTTTTGAAAGAAAAGAGAAGCGATGAAAGTAATGAATTTCTGAAAATTATCGACCGTTTTTTCGATAGTCAAAAATTATCGATAGTCAACATAATACTATCGATAGATTCAGATACTTAGAAAATGCTACGCTGGAAATTAATATAAGTAGAGAGTGTTTTGTTGAGATACGTAATGATCATCGAACGGGAGAGCAGGTGCACATTGTTCATGCGCAACAGATGCTCAAGTTACCCCAGCTTGCATTGAAATAATCTTAAGAAAACGCATTTGTAATGTCTTTTTATAATGGAGGGATGGAAAAAAAATGAGAGGAAGTTAGGAGGCGGGTTGCCTAAACGAAGTCGCTTAATAGAAATATCCAAATTAATATAATAAACGAGCTTAGGCAAAATTAATAAATTAAAAAAACAAAGTAATATGAAAAATGAATAGAAAATATCGAAAATTAAGAAATATTTCAACTAAACAAATAAACCACACAAAACTTTAGAATTTTCTCTCTTTACGCCAAAAAAGGACATCAATATTCAAACGATTAATAGTAATATTATTAGTATTATTTTAATATATATGTATGTATGTATGTTAAGACTCAGTGTATAATCATAACACTAAATTATCGTATAAATAATAATACCAGTTATAATAATATTCATAACAATAATTAAATTAGTAAATCGCGTTTATTCGTACACATAAATGATATTCAGATATTTAATTTGTTAGTTTGTATTTTTGCTGCTTTGTTTACTAGGTTGCCACAATTTATTATGGAACATTGTCTGTGTGTAGTTGTTCATTAAGTGGAGGTGATTTTTTTTTAATTTTTGAGTAGAAAAAGGTTAAATAGACACTCCTAAGCTAAAATTCCATACCAAGCCACACACCACACAAAACCTAGTACACTTGAAGTAGTGTTGTTGTTGTTTAATTAGAATGATAGCCTAAGTATTATTTCAAAAGGTGCGAAGCATATATTACTGCATGAGGCACCTTGGAGGTATTGACAGCAACTTTTTTTCCATAGAAAGAACGTTAAAAGCTTCCATTTCATAAGTAGGTAAATATTCTGCGTTGAATAACTATGGCACAGGCACTTATTGACAAGTTTCCACAATTTATTTGTTACTTCTTAAATTTTAATAATTTTTTTATTAAAATATAGTTCACTTTCTTACGAAAACTATATAAATCCGAATTGCGCACTTTGTGAAAATTAAAAAAAAGAGAAGATTTTCATAATATTTCGTACTTTTTAATTGAAAATTTTCTTAAAATTTGTGGAAAAATTTTGAGCACGCAGTTTTATGGCGCATTAAATTCTAGTCTAAAAAAGTGCCAGTTTCAAGTGTCTATAAATTGCCGTTGATTTTTGGCATTTTTTTTCGCTGCCAGTGTTGAATGTTTTCTTCCGCATAAAAAATGTGGAGTATTGTTGTATAGAGAATATGGCAGCACGAAAAATGTGATGCTTGAAACTTGCACCAAAATTTAAAGGGCTATAAAACAGCATACCCAGAATTTTTCCAAAAAAATATTTAAATATGGATTTTTTTTTAATTTTTTTTAATTTGCAAAAAAGTTTAAAACTTAGATTTATATGCATGTTTTTGTAAGAAAATTACCCACATTTTTATAAAAAAAATTATTAAAATTCAGTAAGAAACAAAAACTATCAAACCTTCCCAATAAACCTTAGTGCTATAATTATTTAAGGCAGTATGCGTGTATGTAAATACAGAAGAGACGATAGCGGTAGTTGTTGGTACGTATTGCCTATACTCGTATACTCGTTACCTCTACCTAGAAGAGAGTGTGACACTGAGCAGGAAAGTGCGAGTATGATTGGGGAAAACGCATGAGCCATGGCAGATTAATTGGTTGTCAGTAGCGGAGAGCGCAGAGCGCAGATTACTCACACGCGTTCAAGTGAAATGATTTCGTTTAGAAATAATAATTTTTTATAACTTTTTGGGGTATTTTATGGTCGTTGTGAATGGGGGATGGTGGATTTAGGTGTTATAGAGTTGTACTTAACAATAAGAGGCGCCAAGCGAACTTTCGGTGATCTTCAAGACGGGCATGTTTGTTTTTTTTTTTTTTTGTTTACCCTTTGGATACAATAGATGGACTCTCATTTTTCGGCGCTTTTCTAACTGTTCATTTTTTTATTTTTTTTCTTTTTCTAACTAATATTTTATGCTCTGCGGAATACAAACTACTGAATATTACAAGTATTTGTGGTGTGATGGAATGTAACATATTTTTTTGTTTTTGTTTTGTGTTTGTTGTTATTCCTACACGCACTTACCATAGTAACATCATCGATTTTAGATATACTTCTTACGAAAATGTTGACTCGCACAACAGCGGGACCATCTGTATAATACACACACACACATTTATATTTAGGTATGTTTATATTATATATGAAGATAGAGATTCGTTTTAGAGTGTAAAGGAAATGCGTAAAAGAAAAATGATTGGTTGTTTAGGTTTTAAAGTTTTTTTTTGTTTTTTTTTTTTGGAATATTTTTTTAAGTATTTTTTTCTTCTTTTGTGAATATAATTTTTTGCAAGTTTATATGGAACGTATGCCTGTGTAATGTTAATATTTAATTTATCAGTTGGTATGTAGCATCAAAATGTTTGGGATTTAAAGAAAGTTAATTTTTTATATATATATTTTTTTTGTGGTTTTTTTCGATTTTTGTTAGTTTTTTAATATGTTGTGTTATAAATTGTAGCTAGATAACTTAAAAAATGAGTTACTTATATTTTTTGTTGCTGTTAAGTATTTTTGTTGGCATTTCTTTGCCACAACTGGCGATGCAGATTGATTAGTGGTTTATTAGTTTGCCAGCGCCATTCGTCATTGGCATTCGAAAATATTTTAATCATTTTTTTGTTTTGTTTTACTTTTTTCCTTAACCGCTGTAACAAAGTTTTCATATATACATATTTTAGATGACACTTTTTACGCTTATTTTTAATTTAAAATAAAATAACTTAATATGATCATTATTAAGTTGTGTGAAGCACATAGTTTTTTTTTATAATAATATCGACAACCTTCTTAAAGTTTAAATAATTGAAAAATGACATGATTAACTTCGAAAGAATTTACCAATATACTATTAAAAACTTATATAAAATGTTGTACTGAAATGCTCAAATTACAAAAACTAATGGAAATAACTTAAGGGTAAACCTACACTGGACATGAGGAGAAGCCAGAGCAGTCGACAAACCAAATCAAGAATATCCAAAAATTAACTCAAAACCCGAATTTACGAATAACCTTTATTCCAGCTTATGGACAGTGGGTTTAACTGTTTATTATGTGATAAAAATTGAGCATGAGAAAATTGCGCTGAAACAAATTATCCTTAAAGTCTAAGGGGACTCTCCGTAATTAACGCGCTAAATAGTGAAAGGGTGTAATGAGAATGTGACTGTGAAACATTTTTATCTAAAATCGTTAAATGCTGGGCCTCACGTAAGGCTGTTGCAAAAAAAAAAAACAATAAAAAAAAAACATGATAATAAATAAAGAAGTAAATAACCAATAACCCAATAAAATGAAGCTTATTTACTGCAACCAAATTCAAACCCTTCTGTCGTAAGAAAAACGAAAAAAACACAAAATTTAAAATACTACACCGTTCAAAATGAATAACCCAATAGTATTTCTTTAACTCACTTTGAAGAAATTGAAAGCAAATCAACTGAAACATAGTGAAGCGTATTTGTATATAGTGGTCTAGTTAAATAAAAAATTTTAATATAAATATATGTATATGTAATAAATAAATTGCATACGGAGCGTTTGGTAATGTAGGAACTCATCTTGGAGTTTGGAGCTGGAGCACATACAAATACATACATAAATCGAATTATGCATATTATAAATTTTTTAGGGGATTTGAAGTAAAATTCACTGCATAATTGAATATTTATGGACTTTTGACAAAACCACTTAAGTGAACTTAGCAGTTTTCAATTTCACATCATTAAGTCCTCATCTTTTCTAGCAAAATTTTAAAATTCCATTCAATTTTTATTAAGATGAATTTCTATGCTAAGGCTATGAATAATTAAAAGTTTAAATATTCCATTGGAAATCAGCAAATTAGTGCTTAAGAAGAAAAAATGTCTAAGTCTATTTAAGTCATTTTGTCAGAAAGCCACTAATATTAAAGTAATTTTTATATTGATTAAATAGTTTTCTAATAAAATGTTTAGAACTTATTTCTTTTTTCTGTTTTCGTTTTTATCATTGCAGAAGTATATCAAACAAATAACAATTACAAGGAAAATAGATATAAATATTAAGTAATGTAATTCTAGGAAACTTCGTTCAATCAAATTCATAAAATACATTTGCAAAGGTGACTTTTTGAAATGATGAGCTCCTCCTATGTCGTCAAGTATGATTGATTCTAGGTAAAGTCATTTACTACGTTTGCGATTTATAAAAATTTTTCGAATATGTTTAGATTTTCTCGTTTAATAATTATTATTAATTTTTTGTACTTATGCTAATTTGGCATCGCTTTTAAAAAATAAAATATATCTGAAATATTGCGTATGTACTAGTCAAAAAAGTTAACTAATTATTACTGCCATTTTAACTAATTATTTGCATTTAATTTGCACTATAAATTTTATGAAAGCTTTATTATAATTTAATTTAAAGTGTAAAAAATTTAAGTGTAAAAAAAGAAGACCTCTTAACGTAACTCGGTGATTAAGTTTTTCTTGAAAGCTACCGATGGTACTAAAGATGTGTAAGATTATGGAATAACCACGCGGTAACCAACAAAAAAAAAACCAAAAAGAAAATTAGATATTTGGATAGGTTAAATATTAGTTTATGTACGAAAAACAACCGTATAAAATAGAAACGAGAAATTTTCCACATTCAATATTTGTTTCTTAAGATGTACTTCAGCACAAAAAGAAGGAAAAAACTCATAAATATCGCCTAAGCTGACTGATTAAAAAGTGTTGCCTAAACTTCTGATAGGAATTTTAATTTTCTTTAGTTTATATAATTTGGAAATCGCCTAAATACCTTCGGTAGCACTTGACAATAATATAGCAAACTAAAATGTTTCAGAACTCAAAAATTTAAGCTTAATTCTTTTTGGAAGGTTGTTAAATTCATATACATTTTTTTTGGAAATCCGACTTCATATTTATTCGGTTTCTAGGGCAAATTTTATATGAGAAAAGTTAATCAAATACCACAGGCCAAAATAATTATAAGCTAATGCTATCCTAGACTCAAACCTTAACACTCTCTGGTAGAACTGTTTTCGCAGCTAACCTCTAACATTACAGTTCACTGCACAGGGCAGGCAATTTTAATTTAACACTCTTTGGAAAACTGTTATATTTTCTCAAAATCTGACTTCATAAGTATTCGGATTCAGGTGAAATACTTAATACCAATTCGGAAATTAGTAAAATGCCACGAGCCCAAGTCATTGTAAACTAATGTTAGCATAGATGGATGTGAATGTTACATTAACATTCTCTGTTAGAATCGTTCTCTCAGCTAACCGTTAACATCTAACAGCTCACTGAACACTTTCGTTCTCACAAAAGTTTGCCTCGGGCAGTAATGTATGCATATTTTGTTGTTGCGTTGATGCGTCTTTTAGAATTTGTAGTGAAGTGAAGTGATATGAAATTAATTAAGAGAATTGAAATAAATAATAGAATGGCGTACTCGCCTGCATTACCAGCCATGCAAATAGTTGATGCAGGTAGTGAATTTTTACACCAGCTTTACAGTATTTCGAAGCTCGTATTTTGATCTTCGTAAGGCGGTTGAGAAAAGGAAAGCGTGAAAGCGAACTTTAGAATTAGGAATAGTTTATCGTCTCATTTAGCTTTCTTTATAGGTTAGATGAAAAAACTGCACTATTGGGCACATAAAATACTGGCTATAAAATAAAGTAAAATGGGTTTTTAACATTTTGAATAGCATTTCAGATAAATAATATCAGGTCAGTCCATAAGTTTGTGCGCATTTTACCCATAATTTCACTTTTGTATTGTATTGGAATATAACGGAACTATTTATATTTTCTTTGATATATTGTGCATTGATTGTGCAAGTGATTTTAATCGCGGATAGAAGCACGTGTTGTTACAAAATAAAATGGAATCTTCGATCTGAAGTCTTTAACTCCGACGCCTTGCTCAAACTCGTCAAAGCTGAGCCAAATTTGACAGTCGATATGATAGCTCAGAGGTTAAATTCATCGCATGGAACAGTTTAAAGGCACCTGGTTCAGTTGGGAAAGGTTTCAAAGCTGGGAAAATGGGTTCCGCATAGGCTTTCCGTCGCCAACCTTCAGCAGAGAGTGAATGTGTGTTCTCTGCTGTTGTAACGGCTTGAAAATAAAAGTTTTTTGAACCGTATCGTTACCGGTGATGAAAAATGGGTCCTTTACAATAATCCTGTTCGCAAACGCCAATGGTTAGATAAAGATGAAACACCAGAACCGACCCCTAGAGATGGCTTTCCCCCCAAGAAGATGTTCCTGTCTATTTGGTGGGATATGGCCGGTATTGTTTGTTATGAACTTCTGGAACCAAACCAGACGATAACTGCTGATTATTATTCCTCCCATCAGCTATCAAACCTGAGGCACTTAACAAAAATCGACCGTCTTTAGTGAATAGACGCAAAGTTTTATTTCACCACGACAGCGCAAGGCAAACATTAGGCAAGCTGAAAGAGCTCGGATGGGAGCTAATGCCGCATCCACCATACTCTCCGGATATTGCACCTTGTGGTTATCACCTTTTCCGTGGACTTCAATCCCATATGAGCAATAAGAACTACTCCTCAAAAGAAGCTATAAAAAGGGATATAGAACCGTATTTTGGCTCCAAGGACAATCAATTTTTTGAGCAGGGAATTAAAAATTTGCCTAAACGTTGGGAAGACATTGTTAATAATGAAGGAAAATATATTATTGATTAATAAATACTTCAAACATCTTTTTTATTAATTTGAACACCACCTTTAAAAAACGCACGAGCTTATGGACTGACCTGATAATTTAAAATAATAACGTAAAATAAACATAGCATTTTAGAGTTAAAAAATGTGTGATGCTTTTATGTTTTAATTTTGAAATTAATAAGAAAATTAAAAATTAAAAAAAAATTATTAAAGTCTTCATCAAATTTTTTTTATGTTTTCATTGCGAAAATAAATAATTAAATTTAAAAAAAGTTTGTTAAGAATTTAATAAAACTTCTTTTTAAATATACTTATTAATTTCAAAATCAAAACATAAAATCGTTTTTTTATAAAATTTTCCATAAATTTTTTTAATATATTTATTTATTTCGAAATCAAAATATGAAGTCATTTTTTTATAAAATTTTCCGTACATTTTTTTTAATATAATTATTAATTTCGAAATCAAAATATAAAAGCATTTCTTATTAAAGCTTTCATTAATTTTTTTTTAATTTTATATAATTTTTAATTCCAAAATCCATTTTCTTATTAAGTTTTTTAATTTTTTTTAATTATATATATGTATATATTTTATAGCTTCGACGCAGTAAAAGACTTTACCTATTAGATTTGCGTTTTTATTAATTTTTAATTTGTAATTTGACTTTATTTTATTTTAATTTTTTATTTTCTTGATAATCAGAATACATTTTCTTGAACTCAAAATGCAGACAAATCTATAAACTAGCTAAGTAAGTGTATATCTCTGAGCATATGTAAGTATGTAGGTATTTGTAATATTTTAAATTATGTGAGGTGAGTTGAAATTTCAGCCGGGAGATGCACGAAAACTGAAGAGAATTTTAATTTGGTTCTTGTATCCGATCGTGGTGAGTAAGTTGTTGTTCGTGGAAGCATACAAATGGATAAACTTTTTTTGCTAATGCTGCACTTAACTGCAAAATAACTAAGAGTATATGATTTTTGCTAAAGTTTTGCTAAAATAATCATTGGCAATCGAGTATTTGCTGCGCTCACTGCTAACTATTTATGTATGTATGTGTGGTATGTATTACAAATGCAAACTATTCGAGAACTATTTTTGTATATTTGTTTAATTTGCAATACAAATTTTGTTTTTTAACGAGAAACAATTAATTTTTTGTTTTTGTAAATGTCTCTAGACTTACGATTGGTTTGAGAACTTTCGAATATATGTGGGTATGTGATAGATAATTATTGCTATTAAGGGCTGTTTCGAGCAGTAAACGAGTGGGGAGCAAACGGGGATTTTTAGCAAGTTTTTTGCAATATAAAATATTTAGATATATAAAAAAATTAGATTTGCGCTTTTTAGAGACTTTTTTTGTAGTTGGTAGATGGTGAGGGATATTTTTGGGATTTTTTTAGAATTAAAAAATTTTTTTTTTTTTTAAACGAGTAATTGATGCAGTTTGAATTATGTGACAGTTATTTTTATATTTTATTTGTTTATTTATTTTTCTTTTTTACGCAACTTACCATTTTTATGTCACTAATCGTCATTATACTTCGTACGAAAAGATTGATTCTGACTATAGCGGGGCCATCTGTTTCGATACAGTAGGTACACACATACATTTATATGTAGGTTTTGTTTATACGAGTATGTAAGAAATGTGTTTGTGTTTTCAATCATTTTAATAAAGTTAAAAAATTTGCTTTGTATTCAATTGCAGGTAAATTTGTACAATTTAATGTGTGCGTGAAAAATACTTATGCTAATGGTATGCCATTTATAATTTAAGTATTAGCAGATGTAGGAAACTCATATGAAGTAAATAATATTACACAAAAACTTTAAACTACACAAATACTTATTAACAAAGAAAATACTAATAATTTTAAGTTATACAAATTAACACTCTGAGACATAAGCTCCAATTAGATTTGAAAAAAATTAGAGCGAATTTTTCTAAATGTCCTTTAGCTAAGTGGCATGGTTAAGAATTAATTTTTTATACTCGAAAAAAATTTGATTTGCATTAAGTGAAAATGTTCCAATTATGTTTATACTACCCAGCTAATGGATTATAAATAGCTTATCTTACAAACAAAAAAAAATAATAATAAATAAATAAATTATAAAAATAACCGAAAATATTTTAAATTAAAAAAAACAGTAGTTTTGAATTTCTAATAACTTAACATTATTAAATTTTACATTGGTAAATTCAATATGAATATCTATATCTCTTTTAATAATTTAGAATTAGATCATATACTTATTTTACTTTAATTTAGTTGTGTTAAAAAAAATATTCGCTTAGTTTCGCATTTTCATATAATTTTTTACTTCAAGTTTTTGTTACAAATTTCATAAAAATATAATATATGCGAACATAAAAATATATATTTGCTGCTATCTTCATGGATTAAGTCGTTATTTGATATTTTTTCTAAAAGGAATTATCTTAAAAAAATATTATAAAAAAAGTTTATTAAATAATTATTTGTGGCAATAAAAATACATTTGCCATCAATTTTAAGGATTGGCTCTTCTCTTAAATGGGTTTTCTAAAAAAGAAATTTATTCTTTGAAAAAAAAAAATTGAAGAAATTGTTTCTTTGAAAAAAGAAATTAAAAACGTTTAAATAAAAGTTAAAGCAATTTGTATTAAATTTTCAATCAATAAGACATTTTCCGGTTGAAATTATATTATTTAGTTAGACGTATTTTATAATTTTTTGCACTGAAAATATTATTTTAAAATTTTTTTTCAATTAAAATAAAAAATGTGTTAATGGTATTTTTTAGTAAGATGTATTTCATAATTTTTTTTCCGTGAAACATAAATTATTTCAAATGTTTTTAGCAAATATTATTTCAAAATTCTTAAAAAAAAATTTTAATTAAAATAAAAAATCTTTAAATCATAATTTTTATTTAGCCGTATTCCATAATTTTTTTTTCTTTGAAACATTAATTATTTCAAAATTTTTATCAATTATTTCAAAATTCTTAAAAAAAATTTTTAGATTAAAATAAAAAATGTTTAAATAGCATTTTTTATTTAGCCGTATTTCATAATTTTTTCTTTGAAACATAAATTATTTCTAATATTTTTAGCAAATATTATTTCAAAATTCTTAAAAAAAATTAATTTAAAATAAAAATGTTTAAATTGTATTTTTTAGTTAGACGTTTTCATAATTTTTTTTTCTGTGAAACATAAATTATTTCAAATATTTTTTTTTAATATTATTTAAAAATTCCTAAAAAAAATTTTTTAATTAAAATAAAAAAATCTTTAAATCATAATTTTTAGTTAGCCGTATTTCATAATTTTTTCTTTGAAACATAAATTATTTCAAATATTTTTATTAAACATTATTTCAAAATTCTTTTAATTTTTTAATAAAAAAAAATGTTTGTTTGTTTGTTTTTGCCTTTAACACAAATTTATTATTCGCATATAAAATGCATTTTGGTATACGAATTTTTTTCTTGTTGTTGTTTTTTTGGTATTAGAGTTTTGTGTGTATTTGTTTGTTGTTGTTGTTTTTCTTACCCGTGCCGTTAATTCCGGATGGACGTATTCTGGCATCATATTTTCCTGCACCTAAAATTTGGTCTAAGACTTTTTTCTCCTTTTCTCGGAAATTTATTTTGGCATTATTAGCTCTGAAATTATGATATGTACGTACGTATAATTGTATTAATCGACAGCAAGTCATCAAAGAAATAATTATAATTTGCTTTTGTAAAATTTTTGTTGTTGTTTTTTTATGACATTTACACAAAATATACCAATAATGTTTGAATAATTTACGAATTTGCATATAAATATTTGAAGAAGAAAAAAAAATGGTGGAGAATCAATAGTACAGTAGTGAGAAAAAATTTGAATTAAGTAATTAAAAAGTACAAATACATATACAAAATTTTGTAGTGAAGCGAAAAATTTTGATTTTTTTTTTGTTTTTGTGTTTTGTTGTCCTTTTCACTCGGAACTCCGGTTAAACCTTTGTTCCGGGGCTCAACATTATACTGCCGCACTTATCATAGTATTTTGCGTCAGCCAGAGCATATCTGTTGGCATTTTGTGTTGTAGTTGCTTTTGCTGTAGACTGACCCAGATATGCTTTGTCTAGCATTTGCAAATAATTCCAAAATTTATGCTCCGACAAAAATTAAAAAACATTGCATATATAACAGCGCTTCTAAGTATAATACATAGAGAATTAAGAGTTGGCGTGTGTGTGTGTGTGTAGTTTAGCATGTATTAAGACAATTTTTATATATATTTTACATATGTGCAAAAAAGTGTGCAATGCGATGGAGATTAAAAAGCGAGAGAAAAACTTTTTGAACTTTTGATCATTTAACTCTCATTCAACTGTTTGTGTGACTAAAAATATGCTACAAGAGCTGTACAGGTGAAAGCTGACTGCCCCGAAAAAAAATCATATGCACGTGAAACTATATATGTATAGTAGTAATACTGCATACCCAGTATTTCATTTTCCCACCAATTTCATTTTTTAAAGGACTTGGAAATATCAAAGGATAAAATTTTCCAAACTGTACCACTAGAGAAACTTCAAACCGTCAATTGTGAGTGGTGCAAAACATTTGTTTGCCAGAAGTTTTCGGAGAGTTAAGAAAAATCAGTTGCTGAAGGCGAGTCATCCTTCACCAAGAAAATGAGAGCTCTTACGTATTGGCTCACAGGAGAGTTTTTTTGAAAGTTTCAAAAGATTGAATTAACGGGTCATCGGCCTTGTAGCCCCGATTTGGCACTTAAGGATTTCTTTTTTTTTCTCGAGCAACAAAAATAAAACGCGAGGGGGACGTTTTTCAATACCTAAAGAAGCTGTTGAAACCTTTAAACAGTTTGCTTTGGAGGTATCCACTTCTGAGGGGCAAAAGTGCTTTGAAAATTGGGGCAAGGGAATCCAAAAGTGTATTGACTTCTTAGCAGATTATTTTGAAAAAACAATAAAGCCATTTTCATTCTTATCTGTTTTCATAACTGGGCACAAAATATTAAGTGCGCAACTAAGTTCCCGCTGTTTGTCAATAGACGCCGCCAACAGTGTGTGCTAGTCGATTCTAACATAACCTAAACGTCATAAACCAAGCTTAGACATATGGTAAACAAACTGATTCGGCACATTAGTGAGTTTTTTCTGGTATCATATACTTTTGGTTTTGTGAAAATGCTTGATTTTGTGCCGAATAATCGTCATTTGCGAGAAGTGTTGATTTTCCTCTTTCATTCGACGGCTGAAAAAAACTGCGGCTGAAGCGCATCGAGAGCTACAAAAAGTTTATGGAGATGCTGCTTTAAGTGAAACAACGTGCCGAGACTGGTTCCGTCGCTTCAAAGGCGGTGTTTTTATGTTGACGGACGTCCGCGTGAAGGAAGGCCAAAAACCTTAAAAGACGCTGAATTGGAGGCATTGCTCAATGAGGATCCATGTCAAAGGCAAGAAGAGCTTACTTCAGTATTAGGAGTTACCCGTCAATCCATTTCCAAGCGATTGCATGCTCTGGGAATGATTCAGAAACAGGGGACTTTGGTTTCATATGAGTTAAAACCAAGGTATGTTGAACGTCGTTTTTTATCTTGTCAACAACTGCTCCAGCGGCAAAAAAGGAAGGGTTTTCTTAATTGCATAGTGACGGGTGATGAAAAATGGATTCATGGCAGTAATCCAAAGAAAAGAAAGTCATGGGGACTGCTCGGTCATGCTTCTATGTCGTCGGCTCGGCCGAATATTCACGCTGCGAGGATTAGGCTACGTATTTGGTGGGACCAAGTTAGTGTTATTTATTATAATATGTTAAAACCAAGTGAAACCATCACTGGGGTTCGGTATCGACTTCAATTGATGCGATTGCGCCGAGCACTGCGCGAGAATCGGCCGCAATATGCAGAGAGGCACGAAAAAGCGATTCTCCAGCATGACAACGCTTGGCCTCACGTTGCCAAATTCGTTAAAACCTACCTGGAAACACTGAAATGGGAAATCCTACCCGACCCGCCATATTCTCCAGATATTGCGCCGTCCGATTATCACCTGTTCCGATCGATGGCACATAGTCTAGCTGACCAGGAGTTCCATTCACATGAAGACATCAAAAAAGGGTTTGATCCGTGGATAGCCTCAAAAGATGAACAGTTTTACCGCGACGGTATACGAGATCTACCAGAAAGATGGGGAAAAGTAGTAGCCAGCGATTGGCAATACCTTCAGTGATTCACTTGTAACCATTTTTTCAGAATAAAGTTGTATTTTCATCAAAAAAACAGCGAGAACTTAGTTGCACACCTAATATAAAAGGCAAACCTCGTATCTGATGGTTTCTTAATCGCTTTATGATCCGCAAAACCAATTAGAAAAAATGTCTCAATAACTATATAACTTGATAATTAAGTTTTGTCCAATTATTTATTTACAACAGCTGAATGAAATTAACGGTGTACTTTTGCCCGTGATTCCCCACTATTTTCGTCTGAGAAGACCTCTATTGAAATTTTCTGTAGAATATTTTTTTGGAATATTTTAACCCTCCCTTTTAAATTTTTTAAAATAAAAGTCAAAATGATAAAAATATTGGGTTAAAATATTCCACAAAAATATGCGCCATCAAATTTTATTATAGACGCCTAAGCACAACATTAATGGTAAATCTAGTTTTAAATGCGTTTTTCCAATTAATTTAGATCAATGACGATGACTCTTCCTCTTCATAATTACAGCATTTTTGTCTGGTTTTTAACGCACACTATTAGCAATAAACTGGGCAACTCAATTGGAATGAAAAAATTGAATACAATTTTTTCCTTAAACTAATAATCCCATTGCACTGCAACACTTTCCGCCTTTATCTGCCATTGAATCGGCAACTGTCGGATGTATAAATTAGACAATATATAATAATAGACATAATTGCATACTGGCACAAGTGTGAGCATGTGGTTGTATGCAAATACATGTGTATGTGTGTGTAGATGTGTGCAAAAATACGTGAGAAAAAGCTTTTAATACAATATTTTTTTTTAATTGCGCTCAAAGGCCAGGTCAAAAATAATGACCATCCGATGAGTTATAATTTTTAAAGATATTTACAACTACATACTAAGTACTTATACGTATGTGTGTGTGTGATTTACATTTACGCGTGTATAGCTTCATAAATGTGTACTCATGTGAATTTCGGCAAAAGTACTTACAGTGATGCGCTACATAAACTGGCAAAGTAGAATATCACCCAAAAGTAATGACCGGTGCCCATGATTTGAACGATCTGGCGATTATTGTTTCTGTGTGCGTGTGGATGTTTGTAGATGCGTAGACGTGGTTTTCTCTCCTTTTTTATCAGCTAATGTGGGTGTTCCTTATGAGTTCCGTGGCTAAAAGTAGAGAGGAATATATTGGTGATGTGAAATATTTTTGTATTACAATTTTTGACCGATTTTACAACTTTTTTCTTAAAATGTTCGTAAACTATTTTGGAATACATTTAGAGTAGGGATATTCTTATGAAAAATTCAGAAAAACTTAAAAAATATAAATGTGTATGTATTCAAATTCGAATTAGCATTTTTTTATCGTAGATCTAATCAACGGTAATACATCCCGGCAAGTCCGTAAATTTCCAACCTCCTTAAGCGGTGAAATCATCCCATAGCTATCGAAACAATTAAAACCTAATGCTGAAGACAGTGACCTACGTACGCAGTCCCTTACCGCAGCCCCTAACGAGCACAAAACTGAGCAAAACTCATCCCGTAGAGAACAACTGCGTTCTTTTATGCTGTAAACAGTGAACACCGCATGGAATCCCTTACCGCAGTCCCTTACCGTGTACAAAAACTCACCTCCGAGAACAACTGCGTTCTTTTAGTTACACATTTACACAATACATCAGTTGGTGTGTGTATGTGTTTGGTTGTATCTACACAATGTTGCCATTGATATTTTTGCTTACACACTTTTTCACACATCCGCGTTATCAGTTACAATTTTTCATTGTTTAATAAACCAAAGCCAAAAACCAACAAATGCAAATAGTTCATTTATCTATATTTAACATTATTCAACAGTGTTTTTAAGTTATTTTAATAAAAATTATAATTTTTCTAAGTTTATTTTGTAAATGATTTCGAAATGTACTGCTTGGCAATAGTGTGTGGTGAGAGAGCAATCAGCTGACAGGGTTCTACGGGAATTTCCAAAAATCGTGAAATAATATAGGGTGGGCCATGTAAAATTTGCTTTTTGAATCGGCTATAAAAAAAAACTAATCAATATTTTTTCAAACTTTTCTTTTATTTTGAAGATTGAACATTGTTATTTATGAATGAAAAATAATATCGTTCAAATGACTGCCACGACTGGCTTAACAGTAGGCCATTCGATCAACCCAATTTTGAAGCACATTTTCGATTGTTTGGGCTCCAATTTCATGAATGGCAACTTCAATTCCGTGTTTTAAAGCATCAATCGGCTCTGGATAGTTCGCATAGCATTTGTCCTTAATGGCTCCCAACAAAAAATAGTCCAACGGGCTTAACTCACAGCTCCGAGGCGGCCAATTGATATCGGAATTTCGGCTGATTATTCGGTTTCAAAAACGGTAGCCAAAAGTTCGAGTGTAACTTTGGCAGTGTGACAAGTTGCACCGTCCTGTTGAAACCAAATGTCGTCCATGTCATCCTCTTCAATTTTTTGGAAACAACTCGTTGAGCATGTCACGGTAACGCTCGCCATTTACTGTAACCGCGGCTCCTCGCTCATTTTCGAAAAAAATGGCCCGATGATGCCGCCAGACCAAAAACCGCACCAAACAGTGACTCGTTGTGGATGCATTTGCTTCTCTACAGTAACGTGTGGATTTTTTGAGCCCCGAATCCGACAATTTTGCTTATTGACGTAGCCACTGATGTGAAAATCAGAAAAGAAGAAGGAGACTCACCACTTTGGAAATAGGTTTTCAATATTTCCCAATATTGTTCAAGCGTATAGCGTCCTATTTTGTAAATGTCAAACCTTTAAGTAAATTATGAACACATTTGACATGTAATTTGTGTTACCATTCTCAAAAAAACAGGTATCCTGTGCGATACTACGATACCGAAGAAAGGAATTTTTCATTTACATGGGGTTCTCATTAGTTTGATCGTAACAGCTGACAGGGGAGTGCGTTTACGTCGGTCACTGTTTTCAGCAGCATACTAGTCCGGGAGCCAGGGGTCGATTTTGGACTACGTTTTTATACCGTTAAATTCTTGACTATACTTGTGATTTAGCTTTCATGAATACCGAAAGTGAACGTCAGCTGGCGCACCCGCTGAGGGTGTGATTGTGGGAGGGTACGAAAAGTGTCGAAAAAAAATTTCTACAAACTCATTTAATACCGGCTGAAATTTTTTTTGTGTATTGTTGACATTTAGTAGAATAAAAAAAAATAGTCAGCTGCGCCGTAGAGGGAGGAAAATACGTCAGCTTAGCTGGCGAACTTGTAAAATAAATTAAAAAGTAAAACTACTTTATGCCGATTGAAATTTTTTTACATAATTTTGGACACATATGAATATAATAATGATGGACCGCTGCGTTTATAGCGGTGGAAAGACCGTCAGCCGAAGCATTGAAAATTCCGTGCGCCGCCGAGATGTAGGTATGAACGCAATGATACATTCTTGCTCGGCTGACGATCTTTCTACCACTATAAACGCAGCTGACCATCATTATTATATTTTCATATGGGTCTTCAGTATTAAATGAGTTGTTACAAATTTTTTTTTGCATGAAATGATGATGTCAAAATGACCCCTGGCTCCCGGACTATAATTGTTTTCAAAGACAAAGCTAAATTATTCACAGGAAAAATCTCAAAAAATTGATGTATACGTTTTGGAGCTTCTGATTCCGAATTCCTTATTTGTCCTTAAACAAAATGTGTCAAAATATTCCCACTGTATGGCGTCTTGAAAATTAAACGATAACAAATAAATTTTCTTTCTTTTCATGAAACGGCGGCCACTGTAGCCGAATAGGTTGGTGCGTGACTACTATTCAAGGTCAGCTAATATCTGTTTATCTTTTTGCTCTGATCTGGGCACCACATTAGGGTGAAGAGCTGAGCTGTATATGACACGTTTTGCCAAAGTGGAGTTATATTTTGCCACTTTGGAATTTTTTTATTTATTTTATTTTTAGTTATATTTTGCCACCTCGTTCATGTGTGAAGCATTTACTTAATTTTTTTAATTTCGTGAACACCAAATTGACATTTTTTTAGAATTTCTGGCAATCCACAATGGCACTATGCCGACACTCGTGAGTACGCACAGGATTTAAAAGGCACATCGCAGGTAAGTTCGGTATGTAATTCCAACTGAGGGCTTTATATTTCCTATTTATTTTAACTTTTTTTTTCAGGACACCTCTCAGAATACAACTTTGACACACGAGTACGTAAGTAGGGGCAGACGGAACGACAGTCCCATTCTCAACGATTTGCATTAAATGCTTAGCCGAATAAAATATTTTTCAGCTTACATAAGCGCACATGGGCGATATTTTCATAATTTTACTTGTTTAAATGTGGTTTACTATGAAGAGCATAAAATTTTGTTGAATATATGGGTTTTATGGTTATGAGATATACATCCATACATAGCGGACGCACACATATTGTATATTTGTACAATGTGTTATGCATTCATATTTCATTTTTCATTTAGTTAAGGTCGGAAATTGCCAACAAATTAGCATGAGAAACCAGAGTGACCACCACCGTTTGCAATGAATGGCCAAAAGAGGTGAAGGCCATTTACAGTTCATAAATTAGTATGTGCATGTGTGCGTTTGAATATTTTTTCGGGCGGAAGCTTTTATGCAATCGAAAATTTGCAAAACAAATCACCACATACACACATACCATTGTATCTGGACAAGGCCTGGCAACCGAATTTTTGACAATAAATCACAAATTTAGTGACAAAAAGCAATTCAGTTTTGGAAGAGAAGTTTAACGTAAAATGCGTACAACAGGTTTTGATAGCCAAAACAAAAAAGAAAGAAAGATAACTTAGCAGTCAGTCCTTCTCAATCAGACGGTAAAGCAGACAGGGTCATATTTCATTTTATTTAAGTCCATGATTACAGGAACCTTACAGACAAGACACATAAAAAAATAAGAAATAAAAAATTGTCACGTCCACTTATATTAGGCCAATGGGCAAAAGTAAGATGAGCAAGAAATCTTTTTAATATATTTTTTTTATTTAGAAAAAAAAGAAAATGATGATTAATTTTGCGCCACCTATAGACCTTTTCACTAATTTCACTCTTGTCAATGGTCAAAAATAAGATTTCTTGCTCCCAAAATAGTTTTTTTTTATTTAGAAAAAAGTTATTAAAAAAAAATTAAAATGGATGCTTAATTTTGCGCCACCTATTGACCTATTCACTAATTTCACTCTTGTCAATGGTCAAAAATAAGATTTCTTGCTCCCAAAGTATTTTTTTTTTATTTAGAAAAAAAGTTATTAAAAAAAAATTGGATGATTAATTTTGTGCCACAATTTCACTCTTGACTTTTTCGCACGTACTACATTTTAATTAGTGCTTACAATCTTATCTTAAGTTATCTTATTCTATCTTTAAAGCATACATGATTTTTTAAATTTCACCTTCGCTCCAACAACTTAATGTTATGAAAAATTTGTTTTTGTATGAAATGTAGCCTGTTTTTATCTCTCTATCAAAACAAAACAAAAAAATCGAGTATTGATCGAAATTTAATATCTAAACGTGTAAACAAATCACTCTTTCTGCTCTCAAATCCTTGTCAAATACACAAAATGTTCCCATCTGCTTTTACGCTGTTGCATGAAATTCCCCATGGTTGATAATTTTTCCTTTCCCATGCATTTGCAAATTCACTAAAATCTATGTAATGTCACACGCTTTCGCAATAAATGAGTATTTCCTAATTACATTTGACCGCTTAACGATTAATTAAAATCATGAGCATTGGCTGCCCCTTGGCATTTCAATTATTCATGCAACATACATACATATGCACATACATACATACCAGTAGGGAAATACAGTTGTTCGGTGGTTATTGTTTAGTTACTGCTTTATAGGAAATTACTAGCTTTAAGTGCGATAAATTTTCAAAAATTGTGTTTGGGTTATTGTCAACGACCTTTTCTTTTAACACTTTCTTTTCGACATCTATTTATATTCCAAGACAGCTTAAAATGCCACTCACTTGTGTGAAAACTCCTTGATTTAAAACATTTACATTAACTGTAGCAACTCCCAGCTGAGAATTTTTGGTAAAATTCTGCTTTTTCTTAATTCTCTCTGATAGTATTTTTATTTTCCTTCAGCAAGAGGTATATTTTTAGGCCTACACCTCAGCCGTACAACTGAAATAAATGCATCCCTTTTAAGGTATTTGACCGACCTTCACCTTCGATTTGTGGCGTGTGTCCTGTTATTGCCATCCTTTACATCGTCCCTTGAAACCATCATTCAGACTAAACACTTTGGGGAAAAAATTTCTGAATAGAATGTTTCGGTCCTACAGGGAATATTTGCTTTAGAACAGCATACATACATATAATATCATATGCTATGTACATACATATACATATATGTATATGTATATGTATGTACATACAGCATTTATGTATTTATTATTAGCAATCATGGATATTAAATTGGCGCACTGGCGAAGACTGTCATTAACATTTTTTTATGTTAGTTTTCATCTACCCGCCTTTATTTCGATTTTAACTGCATTCTGAATGTAAATAATTATTTATTTAAATGTACTTACATACATACACTTGTGCTCACATAAATAATTTTACATTATTGGTAATATTTTTCATGGTAATTTTATATTCATTAATTTCAAAAAAGGGTAACTTTTTATTCAGAGTCATTAGAAAACTTCTGTGTATGCTGCTTTAGAGCGCATTAAATTTCAATAAAATAAAGTGAAACTTTTAAGCCGCTCAAAAAATGCGTTATTTTTCGAGATTTGTTTTTTTTTTTGCCTACGTTTTTGCGACCAACTCCAAGGTTAACTTTTACATAGATAGTCAGGCAACCATTAAAGTAATTTAGTCAGCATCGTTTAGTATGACGTCTAAGATAATTGTTCAGAGCAATAAAAAGGTTGTTAGCGAATTGTAAGCTACATTTTTATTGGGTCCCAGGCCATAAGCGCATTAAAGGGAACGAGATAGTAGACGATAAGCGAAAAACGATGTCTATCTATCCTTAGCCATTGCCAACAAATTACCAAAGTCAATACGAATCTTATACAACGAACTAGACGAAAACATGAACAGAAAATTTAGGAAAAAGCGTGCTGACGGGACATAGCCTAGTAGCGGCGTATGCTTCTAAGATAGGATTCTCGGACAGCGAGGAATGCAGGAAATGTAGGAAGTAGGGCTTAAAGGAAACTGTAAGGCATCTCATTTCCGGACGCAGGACGCGTTATTCAAACCACTGCGGAGAATATTGGCAGCTTATTAAACTGTCGGATAGTCATGAGCGAATGGGTGTCCAGTATAATCTGGAAACAGAGGAGTCAAACAGAGGAAGTCCACATGGAAGAGAGGAGGAGGGGAGAGCCGTCTCCTATGGAACCTAGTGATAAATCGGATTCTAATCAAACTTGGGAATAGCGGACCGAAACTGACGACACGTGGTGACGATTATGCTGTTATCCTCTCAGGTAGTTGCCTACAAACGATGAGTGAAATACTCACAAAGACGTTTGGAGAGATCTACAAGTGGACGAAAATGGTTGGACTAGAAGAAATTCCAGGCAAGATAGACTTAATATTCTTTGCAAGGAAGTGCAATACAAGTTTCCAAACTGGTCACACGAGTTGACACCAAAAACATCCACTAAATACCTAGGCATTGTTGTGGATAGCAAACTGCCATGGAGATTAAATGCGGAGGAAAGAGCAAAGAAAGCTCCTAATACCTCATACGCATGCACTCACACATTAGATATACATGGAGGTTCTTAGTCGAATAATGCTCTGTGGTTCGCTAGTAGGGTGAACGGCGTGCGATGAAGTGACATACGTAAAAGATTGGAAATCGTGCAAAGGATTGCAGCAATAAATGTAACCGGCGCTATAAGCACAACTCCACTAGAAAGAATTCTTAACTAGCATCCAATCAAACTAGTCGTAGGAAATTCAGCCAAAACCTCTGCTCTAAGACTGAAAATGTCAGTTAAATTTGGCAAAAAGTTTAGCGTTATTGCAAAGCAAAATGGATGGCAGAAAGATCTAGAATCCACATACCATACATGCAATTCCCTTACAGATGGATGCAGAATAGCGGAAGGAGTAGGAGCGGCTGTCTTTTGTCCGCAATTTGATCCCCAAAATTCTTTCAGACTCCCTAATTACTGTAATATATTTCAAGCTGAAATCTACGCCGCAACAAAAGCAACTGAATTAGCTCTGGAATTAACTCGTCTTAATACTCGGACAAACATTTTCTTTGATAGGTAACCGGCTGTTAAAACAATTATGGCTCGGAATGTATTCAACAATGCATATCCAAAATGGATGAACTCTGCTGAAATGGGCAGGACACTATTTACTAGGAATAGAAGATACGAAAACTGCAAACTTTATTTTATCACTCTCAAGAAAAGACGGTAAAATAATGGTTGAAGTACCGACGAGACACTCTCTTACCCCACTTCACGCAGCGAAAATAGGATTAGCCCAAAGCGATGCACGTAATACATCCAACGAAGCGAATGCTTGAGGAACTTTGGAACCCCTGCTTTGCCACTGTTCTGCCCTTTGTAGAACTCGACAAATGTGCCTAGGATCAACATATTTTTCATCCTTGAAGGTTATTGCTGACAAAACGCTGAATGGCTTATTAAAACTCGTGAAGACGTGCATTAAGAATTACTCAAAACAATATCTTCGATTCCAAATACATACCACTGGTAACACAATGGACCCTAGGGGTCTAAGCGAAATCTTTTTACAGCTCTACCAGCCTTACATAACCTATGTTGGAAGTGTATGATATTTTTAAAGTAACAATAGAAACCGGCACCATGCGGATGGACTACGTAAAAACGCATAACTAATGAAGTCCATCCGGTATCGCTATGACTGATGTGACGACTGCAGGGCAACCAGTTCAACCTAATCTAACCTAACTAATTGAAATAAAATACTTTAACGAGCATTTCGTATATAAGTACATTACATGCGTGTGGGTGAGGACCTTCCACAATCCAATACCAAGCCGTATCCGCCCAGCAATGATGTCTTTAAAGACAACAAAGCAAATAATCAATTTGCAACACTCGAGGCACGCACGAATACTATCCTTGTCAACAATGATACGTGGTTGTAGCAACAACAACAACAGCATCGGGCTTGAGCTATACCATACACTTATAGACCACATTGGCCGAGAGTGCGTTCGAATCATTGGTTTCACTTTCTGTGCCCATTTATTGCCAATTCACGAATTTTCATGCATTTTCTTCTTCCCAATGGTTAGTTGCAAGAATCATCGAAGCATAGGAGGCAAATGCGCAACACTACAATGAAACCAGCAACATAGTCGGAAACTGGGACAATAGCAAACCAATGAAGCTACAAGCAGCAGAAGTAACGCTTTACGCCGCTTTGAGCTCAAATAGGGTAGCGCCATTGCCAAGCTACGAAGCCTGTGCCTGGTAGTGCAACGATAAACGACTTAGCTGGAACGGAGTGAGGGAACAGAAGCAAGACAACATAGCAACTGTTTACAAAGGAGCATCAGCATAGCCTGAATTTGTACAAATATCTGAGTTGCATCAGCAAAAGGCCGTGGAAGGCTAAAATGTAGCAACAAATTATTGGTTTAAAAACAAGAAAATGCAACAACACATAAAGAATTTTTTAAAGGAAGAACAAAGAATTTGCAATATTTGTAATTAATTTATGCGCTGTTGGTGTACATATTTTTTCACATTTGTGTTTTGGTCTACGTACAGTTGGTGGCATATAGGTTGCTCGAATTGTTGGCAATGCACAGTGAACATTTTTGAGTTTTTTTCCTTGGGGAAATGCAAACAAATTTTTTTTTAAGATTTATTTCTTTTCATGCTGAGTTCTAAGATAAGTGTAGAAATGATTTCGTGCGAAACCCATATTTTACACGGGCCAGACAGAGCCTAAAATAAAAGAGTTAAGCAGAAATTTCTAATCGACTTCCTACGTATAAAGTGGCGCAGAATTGATCATCCGTTTTTGGTTTTGAATAACTTTTTTATTGAACAAAAAAAAATGATTTTGAGTGATGGAAATCTTTATTTTGCAGCTGTTTATTTCCCAAGTGCCAAATACAATTGACGTACGACACCATTTTTAAAAATTATAAAACTTCCTATAGGGTGATTAATATTGTGCCAGGGCGTTTTAAGTACTAGATATACAAAATACCAGCGCACGTTTGACTCGGCTCACAGTGCTCCGAATGTGTACAAAAATGCAAGAGTCGAAAGTCTTGGAACTGGGGCTTTTTCATATCATTTGAAAGCTAAAACTCCAACTAAGACAATTTTTCAACCTATTTTGTGATAAAATAGACCTTAAGCCTTATAAATCCCCTCAAACCACAAGTAATTTGTACACACCATTTACCTTCCACTCGTGGAATATAAAAGCAGTTGTGGTAAAAAATTTATTAAAAATATGTTTTCATCCTTAACAAAATTTATTGCTGTACTTTGGTAAATGTAATTATGATGAACCCAAAAATATATGTCTCAAGAAAAAATTAAAAGCAAATATATATTTTTTTAATATTATATAAATCCGTGTTTGGACCCCGAAATTGAGAAAATTTATAGACAAACAAATAATTCCAAAAGTCCCTAATTTTGCTTATGATTAATGGCAAATTGAATTCTCTATTACAAAGGGAAAGTAACATTTTCTCCAACCCGCAAAAATATTATATAATATTTTGTTTTGAAAAAGTGCCTATACGCCTATGTTTTCGTATTTGTTTTAGCTCATATAGCTGAGCTATACGCGAAAGCATTTTTTGTGAATGTCATTAGAGCAGACTTTCTAAAATGAGGTGTCGAATTAAAAAGTATGAGCAGAGGTGTGAAATAAAATTTTATTTTTGGTAGCTAGAACTCATCTGTAAGCGGGGTGGTGTGATAATTTTTACGAAAGAGGGAAATAACATCATTTTGGCGGAGTATAAGAAACCCATTCAACATTAATTAATTATTTCGAATGTGATATTTTCACAAATAAAAACGAGATTGCGGAAAGTTCATATGTCATGCATTGCACCAAGATCGGCGGTCCAGTAGCTAATTTTTTAACCGACACCAGTTCTTACAGCAGGTGTTTCATATGACATGCAAGTCCTACAGAAATGAACGTTATTGAACAAAATATTATAGAATACCAAAGCCAGATTATTATTAGTTTAGGTTATCATCTTTCTTTGCTCGATTCGATTCCTCGATTCTTTACTACACATAACCTACCGTCTGCCCTTTAAGACATGGCAAGTACGAAATGAAAATAAGGATATTTTTATTGAAACTAAAACGCGTGTCAATCGAAACTCATCTGCTGTTGACATCGTCCACGCTTCCAGCCACATAGCAGGATGAGAATGAGAGAGAGTGCTCTGCTTAACTCAATTGCCTACTGTGCTCAAAGTAACCTCCATAGCAAGAGCACGAGCATGCATAGGCAAGAGTCATTCTCCGTTTGATCAGCAGGCTAACGTCATGTTTGTATTTAGTTTATGCTGATCCCAAGGTAGACAAAACCCTGCACAACTTAAAATTTCTGGTTTTCAACACTGACATATTGTCCAAGACGCGATGTCTCCTTGTAAGTTGACAGCAAATACTTTGTTTTGGCGTCATTCGCCACAAGACCCACATTGCTCGCTTCTCTCTTTAAGTTGGAGTATGCCGAGCATACAGTGCTCTCAAGATATAAGCTGATAAATAAGTTTAGTGTGTTCCAGAAAGAGTTCAGCTTAGCAAAATAGGCTACGAAAGATGTATTTAGAAGAAGAATTTTTTATTTGAGATCGGAGAAAATAAAAATTCAGTATTCCTGGCCAAAATTGAAAAATCAAATAAACAAATACGATTGTTTTTTTTTACTTTATCTTCTATTCCTCTATTTTTCTCTGTATTATGCTTTTATTGCAGAGTAGATTCCTCTGTTTGTGGGTGTGCCAAATAATGTTTACTGTTGCGAAGCCAAAATGCAGAAAATGAAAGGCGAAAGGCAATATGTGGTTTCTCATTGCGTGCAAGTTGCCTTTGCCCGGACTGCAGGCATGAGTACACAGAACTACATATACAGAAGTACAGAATTACGGCTGTATGCAAATTTACGTATGCGTATGTGTGTATGAATGCCCCTCTGAACTCTGCGGCAAATTCACTGGTGCTGAACTGATTCGTTTCTAGTGAATTTTGAACCATAACTGGTTCGCGATCTTTTTTTATTATTATGCCGTTAATGTTGTATATCTCCGTAAGTTCCTTTCCGATTTACAGCAAATTTTGTCACGGCATTAAGGAAGTATTATTCTTTAGAAAAATGTAAAAAAGAAAAAAATAGATTTTTTTAAATTTAAGTTTCGCTAGTTTCAATTTTCCCTTGCTTGACTCTTTCGGTCACAGTTCCACATCTCCGTAAGCTTTGCTCTGATTTGCTTCAAATTTCAACACAAAGTTAAGGAAGTACGTAGAATTAAAAGGTGGCGCAAAGTTAATCATTCTATTTGGTTTTTGTATGAATTTTACCAAATAAGAACAGAAATTATTTCGACTGATGGAAATCTTTATTTTGAACGGTGACTGGTTTTTGTGAGGAGGTTTTTCATGGCGGAAATACACTCTTAGTTCGCTATTGCCTGCCGAGGGGTGACCGAGGGGTGACTTTTTCCATCATTTTGGTGTTTCATGCACGGAGACTCGAATCTACGCACTTCTAAATAGTAGTCACGCACCAACCCATAGTGAGCACGGTGAAATATACTAGAATGGTCGCAATTTTTTTCAAGCATCGAAGTAGCCGATATGCCTTTTAAGACTTGGTGGCATTTTTTTTTAATCTTCCGATAGGGTGATTAATTTTGCGCCACCTTGCATTATACAAGTACTTTAGATCATTAGATACTTATAGCTGCTTCAAATTTAGCGAAATCGTGCTCGACAATTTTTCCCTAGTTCAAGTTTTCCCTACAGAGAAGCTACTTCGACACAATTTCGACACAGTCGGCTTTGCAGTTTGGCACTCGACGGCAGTGCGTTGCCAGCTGTGTGGGTGGTAGCTCTCTACAAAAAATGTATGTGTGTGTATATGTAAGGCTATAAATTCATACATACAGCATTGAGGCTGGTGTTAACGAAGTCGCTGCTGCGGTAGACTGAAAGGCACACTAATACATGCAAAGTGTGTAAAAATGCAGGCCATACGTTTATGTGCGCCTTGTGGTAGACTTCACGTTAGAGAGGAGGCACTGCAAGCTGAGTAGTACATAGTTGTTGCTGTGCGCTGTTGCCGAGTTTTTATGCTGATTGGATTTTTGCCTTATTTTCTAAAGGCGTCCGCTTAGCATAGCTTTCGCCAAGCGCCTTGGTGAGGCTGTAAGTGCAAAAATATGTACTTTTGCAGAAAATGCTTTACATACACGCACAACTAGGAGCACTTGTATATACAGATGTATGTATGCATGTATGTATATCGGTGTGAGCGGTTGTTTGGTAAGCTCTGGTGGAAGTGCGTTACCACAGTGAGAGCTACAACAGTCACTTTCACCGTTTTTGTGCGTATTTGTGTGTGTGTGTGTGTGTGTGTATGTGCTATGGGCGAGGCAGACGAAATAAAGTCAAGTGTTATGTGTGCCACAAAACTGATTTCTCTGGTTGCTTTTGTCAGTAAATGTAAGTAAGTGGGTCTCAAATACGTTGTGTGTCATGTTTCCATGTTGCTTCGAAAAGCCAGTTTGTATAGAGAAAGCGGCAGTAATTAAAGCACGATTTTCAAGTGGATACCGGGGTCTGGTTAGTTAGTGCCTGAATGAGAGCTTTATGGAATTTCTGGACAGATGAAACGCATGTAAGCAGAAAGTGAGTAGGTAGCATTTTGTTTTTTTCTCTTTGGTGAAGGAAGCCCGTGTTTTGAAAGTCGATTTTCTGTATTAATTAACAATTATCCAGCATCATTACTTCTTTAACAGATTTTACAAAATTGTGATTAAAGTGTAGCTACTTATATGTACTTGTATATACGCGCTGCAAATTACATGAATGTATCCTTTTCTATGTATTAGAAATAATTAATGAACCACCTCTCTGAGTGAAGTGTTCGCATAACCTGATGGCGTGCCGGGATCACATGGCTCGAAGAAAGTTTCACTTGAAAGATTTGGGAAATAAATAAGTTTGATTCATATATTTTATATATGTTTTTCCTTTTTTAATTTTTGGTATTTATAAGTAAATACTGCGTTTATTTTAAAAAAATTAAAAAATGTTTTTTTTAATAATACATTTCATTATAATTGATAAATATACTAAATTATATTACCTATATTTATCTATGAGTTCTACTTTTACTCCTCAAAGATGTCGATAGTCTAACAATAACAATAAAATTCTTTCAATCCATCAGTGTTAATTTTTTGATAGTTAGGCCAGAAATATAAGCACTAACCCTCGTATTTCACAGTAGCCATAAAAGCTTTATGAATGACATATTTTTTATCGCGTTTCAATTTATTTACCTTACCTAACCTACCAAAATGGTAACAGCAGTAAAGCAGCTGGTTTGACCTTTTTCTTTATTTGACTTTTTCTCTATTATATGCCTTCTCTAAGTCGCAAAAATATGTTTAACTTTCATTTCATTTTTGTCGAGAGGATTCAAGCAACAATAAAATACCTACTATTTTTGTTATTGCGCTCCTGCTGCTACCTCATGAATGTGCCTAGCCTTCAGTGATGTTCTGCCTATTTTTAGTTTTTTATTTCAGAAATTTGCTTAGAAAAAACTTATATGACTTTTGATGAACCGCTTTTCTTTTCATTTTATGATACCTGAAATTCACTTGAAAGAGCGGTCAGCATTAATAGTATTTTCAAAGGGTTACCACAAGATAACAAAAAAAAAATTAATTTAAATTTTTCAATAAATTTTTTTTTAACTACAAAATAATAATAATTTAATTAATTAATTAAAAAATAAATAATAATTAAAAACATTTTTTATTGAAACATTTTTTGTTAACTTAAAATTGACAAAAAAACCTTGTTTAAATTAAAAATTAGTTAAACAATTATTTTAAAATAAAAAAATAATAATTAATTTTGAATTAAAAATTAGAAGAAGCATTTTTACAACAGCATTGGAAGTATTCCGAAAACTTAATTTTTTAATTTTCTTAAAAAAATATTTTTTAATTTATTTAAAATTTATTCATCTGCAAAATTGTATTTTCAAAGGGTTGTCATATGATAACAAAAAAATATTTTTTAATACAATTTTTAATAATTTTTTTAACTACAAAATAATAATAATTTAATAAAGTAATTAAAAAATAAATAAGAATTAAAAAAACATTAATAAAATTTTAAATACTTTTTTTATTAAATAATTTTTTATTAACTTAAAATTGACTAAAACATGGTGTTTAATTTAAAAATTAGTTAAACAATTATTTTTTAATAAAAAAATAAAAATCAATTTTTAATAAAAAATTAAAAAAGAATACATTTTAAAAAAAGCAATGGAAGTATTCCAAAAATTCAATTTTTTTATTTTCTTAAAAAAATTATTATTTTTTATTTAAATTTTATTAGTTTGCAAATTGTATTTTCAAAGGGTTGCCAGATGATAACAAAAAGATATTTTTTAAAACAATTTTTAATAATTTTTTTTAACGACAAAATAATAATAATTTAATAAAGTAATTAAAAAGGAAATAAGAATTAAAAAAAAATTTTAAATAATTTTTTATTAACTTAAAATTGACTACAACATCGTGTTTAACTTAAAAATTAGTTAAACAATTATTTTTTAATAAAAAAATTATATTTAATTTTTAATAAAAAATTAAAAAAAACATTTTAACAGAAGCACTGAAAATATTCGGAAAACTTAATATTTTAATTTTCTTTTAAAATTGTATGTTTTAATTTATTTAAATTTTATTAATTTGCAAAAGCGAAAATTTTTAATATACTTAAATTCTATTTTTAATTTATTGTAAATAAATTTTTGATGTATTTAAAAAAAATTTTAAGAAAATTAAAAACATAATTTTTCCGAATACCTCCAGTGATTTGATTAAACTGCTGTTTTGGTTTCCTAAATTTTAAAATAAAAAAAAAAACGAAAAATTGGTTTGTGATCTCAAAAACGGTAATCCAGACTGTAGTGAAGCCATTTAACATTTTCCTTTCCTCCGAATTACCATAACAAAAGTACAAACAAATTCTGACAAATTCACATTTTTCGGCAAATTTTGTCTTCTAAAAATGGCACAATGAAAATAGGGAGCAACAAAATTTTATGCCAATACAATGGATCACTTCAAGTGAAACCTCATTTAATTATAAAAGTGTCCGATATCATAATTAAAAACATTTCATGTCAGGAAAACCTTCATTTTACCTTTGCAGCTTTTCAATTTAAGAATCTCTTTAGTAATTGTTGCCTTTGTGCAAAAGTCGGTCGTGCCAAGCTAAATATTTGAATAAACATCCTTAGCCATCCTGTCACACTTGCTTGCCCACCCACCAGCATAATTTAGCGCTTAGTAAAAGCTGTCGAAAATGAGGCAAAACAGCTGCCAAACAAACACGACCTCACGCACCACTTCCCATCCTCCAACGCTTTTGAATTGCTGCTACTTTACGAGATTTAACTAACATTGAAGGTAATTAAGAGGTTAGTTGGTCGTTCATAGCAGTTACGCATAGTTCGCTGAGCTTTGATGTGTGGGGAGCACGACCGGTCTGTTAGGGGGCCGTTTCGCTGAGGACATCACGAAGGTTACGTATGCGTTGGAATTTCGCCTTCAATGGTAGTCACATACCTGAAAGTATGTACGCACACACACACACACATCCATGGAGCTGAGCACCCGCATGCATTTGGCGTTTCTGTGGTTTACCGCATGGCGAACCAACACGCACACACACCCACACACATCCATTTCCTCTGCTAACTACTTCACTTTTCTGTTTCTCTTTCTCATTCTCTATTTCCGTTTCGACTTTAAGAAATTAAAGGCTAACGAAGTGTCTTAAACGGTAGAATTTTAATGACGTTCACTTTCCATTTTAGCCATATGGGTTTGATAATGGAAAGCACCGCTATTTAATACGCATAAACAATATTTAGCTTCACTTAATGACCGCATAAAAACTATTGTGGTGCTTTAAAGGTTATCCGTAGAAAGCGTGCGGTATTCTTATAGAGTTCCATTTCCTTTATTATTATTATGAAGAGATTTAGCACCTCGACCCGTGAGATCTTAATATGCAAAAGCGCTTAACTCATTTAAGCCTTTGTTCACTTTCTTCTTAATTAATATTAATACTTATGTAATAAAATTTGGTATATCTTATATTGCCATAAATCATATGAAGTATTACAAAATTAATAAGATAAAACTTTGGTCAAAAATCACTGTCAATGTGGCTCTACATTCGTCTATCTGTAAGAGCCCAGTTCGAAAACCTTCGTCAGTTTTCTTCCTTCTTCGCAAAGTTATGTCTGCTATTCATGTCCACTTATAGGTACATACATCCTTTTGAGTCTGGAGCTTGCATTTCCTACTCTTGACATGGAGAAGCCCACGCAGTAGTTGTATTTGTATGCGTTTTGCCATATTCATTGTTAACGCAAGGCGATGCAGCAACGATCACATCAGGAGCAGCAGTGAAGACGAATCGACGACAAGCCAGACTTTTGAGTTAGTCACTACAATATCGCAAAGAAGGCAAAACGGCAGTGGATTAATATGGCACTATTGCAACTCTTCCGATATCTCCTTTGCTTTAGAGCCATCTATGAGCACAGTGGAATTATTGGGAATATCGACGGCGTGCAGCCTTCATATGCCTGCAGGAGAGGAACCTGGACGCAGGTACATCTTGTGTCCTGGGACATAAACGCAGCTCTACTGTTATACTTTTATGGTCCTAGGGAGAAATTTAGCCGAGGTGGGAGGATTGTTATAGTATAGTGGCAGCATGCCCCACATAGCAGTGGTGTGACGACACTTTTGAGATGTTTCTGACATTTTGATTAAAATCACCTTCAAAAAAAAACAACCAAAAAACATGCCTTTGCAAAGAGCTCATTTTTATATCTACTTCGTAGGCCACCTCAATATGCTTTTAGTATCTTCACACCTTCCATTGCTCGACTTCCTTTACGTTCTGCGCCATATAAGAGGACGGCTATAAAGGTATCAGAAAAGCGTGGTTTTCTTTCTTCCCGAGAGGGCCCTGCTTGCAGTCATTATAAATATTATCATTACAAATGATTAAGCTGTCGAAAATATGCAAAAGCGACAGTAAACCATAAAATATATAAACCTATCAAACACTAAGACCTAAAATCTGATAAATTTATAAATTTTACTTTTTGTTTGGCAATGTAGAATTTTGGAACGCATCGTAATTTTCAAAATGTGAGGAATATGCAAGTTAGACGGCGTGGTGTATTGGCAATATACTGTTGAACGTACCCATAATTGTCAGATGTGTCGATTTTACATTCTTTAATTTAGTATTTCACAGTTTGGATAATTAGACGTATCAGAAAATTACGAAAATTCCTTCGCAGTAGTACAAAAATTATTTAGTATGGAAACCCATACTAGAAAATCTGCATGCGCCTTATCAGCCGCCGAGCGTGCCAAAATACTCATATATAGAGAAAGAAAAAAGCTGTTCATAGCAATAAAAGAGCTAAATGCCGAGGGATGCAAAAAATATCTCGAAAATTTAAGAAGGAATATAGAGATTTGTGGCCACTAAAATATAGTGCGAGCATTTATTTTTCAATCGCACATTTGATGCATAGCAAAAACGCAATGGCTGAGAGAAACATCACAGATAGTTTTGAAAAAGCAGTCATTAGTTCTTCGGAAGGTGAAGATGGAGAATCCAGTGAATTTAATATTAACAGCAAATACGCAGTAAAGCCAGAAAGTGATGATTTTGATTTTGATATTGTAAATGGTCCAATTGATCCAATCAATGAGTTGCGCAAATTATATACAAAAACCAATGAGTTCAAGAGTAACCTGTAATCGCAAAATATTCAAATAGATAGGGTAGTTTGGAAAAACTGTGTGCTAAACACATCACAGGTTTCGAGTGTTTATATGAGCAATACAAAACCAAACTTATTCGGTGTACAACTTTTCACGACTCAAGTCCCGCCAGTCCAAAAGAAAAATCCCGCTGATCAAAATTACGTCAATTGCTATGGAACTCAAAGGAAAGAAATTGGTTAAAAGTAAATGGAAAAATCTGCACAATAATCTTCCATTCATGCGTTGAATGTTAAAAAGTTTACTGACTTGAAAATAACAAAAAATGGCAATTCTTCGGATGTATCTCTTAAATCTTAGGCTATGTTCCGCTGAAAGGCATTGATTTTGGAAAACCTAGAGCCATATATTGGACATTTGAATATGATCAGCCATCCAAAAATTTAAAACTTCCGATTAACAATTTTAAAACATTCAAATATATTTTTTAAAGTATCGTATTTATATTTTTCAAGTTTCATGAAATTTTTATGAAGCTTTTGCTTTGATATATTTAAAACTTCATATAATAAAAATTTGATTTATAAAAGAAACTATTTACTATTTTTGTTACTCATCCGAAATATAATTGGGGATATCTTCATGTGGTGTTTCTGCTAGACGAAGGCTTGTCATAAAAACCATCTGCTATTCAGAGGGGGCACTAAACTAAAGGCCTTTCCATTTGTAGGATAACACCAAGACGCAGATGAAAAATTTGAGTTGAAATTCGGTCAAACACCTAGCACCTAACTTATACATATATACATGTAGGCGAACAAGCATACTTACATAGGTATATATACATATGTATGCACATTAGGGCGGGTCAATTTGTGTGGAGCGATATTCCCCGACATTGTTCTTAGAAAAGGATCGGATTCTACATAAAATGCTAAGCTCTTAATGCTCTCAAGGTTATATTGAGTCCCCAAATTTAGAAAGAAGCTATTTTTAATTAATAAGAAAATAGACAGACAGCCATGATTATGAAGATAGAAAGTAGAAAGTAGAATAAATACACCTCATATTGAAAGTAAAACGGATTGGAAATCAAAATAATTGCTAATATGTGATTAGTTGCACAAAAAACATAGTAATTGTTTACAAAAAATTGCTTAAACTAATTTTGTAAGCAATTACTATTTTTTTACAATTTTTAGTAAACATGTTTCTTTAATAATTTTGTTATATAAAATTTTTTTTTAATAAAAATAATGAAAAATAGTAATTGTATAAAAAATTATATATTAATTTTAGTAAAATTCTATAAAAAAATAAACAATTTTAATAAAAGAATATAATTTTATTTAAACAATTACAATTTTTTTAATACTTATTAAAAATTATATAATTTTTTTTAAACAATTACTATTTTTTTACTATTTGTATTTTTTAGAATTTTTAGTAAAATTTTTTTTACAATTTTTTGTAGAGTTTTTTTTTCAATATTTTTTTTAATAAAAAGAAATTATTTCAATAAAAGCAGTACAAAATAGTAATTGTTTGAAAAAATTATATATTAATTCTTAAGTATTAAAAAAATAGTTATTGTTATAAAAAAATTTGTTTAATAAAAAATATAATTTTAATAAAAGAATATACTTTTATTTAAACAATTACAATTTTTTTAATACTTAATAAAAATCATATAATTTTTTTTAAACAATTACTATTTTTTTACTATTTGTATTAAAACAATTTTTATAATAATTTAAAATTGAAATTTTAGTAATTTGAAAAAAAAAACATTTTGTTAAAAATAGTAAAAAAAGTTTAAAGGCTTACTTTTTACTTACCGTTTTTAATAATTAGGTTTTTAAATAAAAAAGTTTGTTTACTAAAAATAGTAATTGTTTAAAAAAAAATGTTTATGCAGTTTTTATTAAAAAAACAAAAAATAAAAACAAATATATATTTTTTTTAATTTGGTAAATTTAGTTTTTTTTTCGCTGTTTTACTCTTTTTTTGTTTATACTTTTCCTATTACAATATTAAAAATTTCAATGAATAGCTATGTAGCGCCATTTAGCAGCAGTTCTATAAATAAAAAATTTATATCCCAAATAAATTTTTCGTTCCAAAAACTCCCAAGTACAAGTTTGTATTAAAAAAAAATTAATATTCATAATAAAAAAAATATTAGTCTTCATGTGAATTTCGCATTAGTTATATCTTAGGGTTTGAGGGTTTCGAATTTGGCTCTGAAATATGCTCTAAAGTACGTTTTTCCTTCGAATTCTATTCAGAAATTGAATCTCATTGGAATGATGTCGAAAACAAAAATGTGCCCACCCTAATATGCATATACATACATATAAATATATACACGTATGCAAATAAGTCCTCGTAAAGCTTAAAACTATGGCAAACAATGATGTGAATAACCTTTAATTTTTGTTGCATGACAAATAAACCGAGCCTGTAAACATGTCAGTCAACGAACAATTGGGCCAATATAAAAGGACTTGAATGTTTGCCTATCCACCATACATATAGATGCACTGATGATGCATACCCTGCAAGACAGCTGAGTATCAAATAAGTGCCTATACTATCATTATTATTCATTACAAAACTGCTTAGCATTTTACTCAATTTTGTGCTAGCCTCGGGAAAAAACTGAGTAATTTTCTCTCGAAAGAGATAGAATATCTTCCACTCGCATAGAAATTATGTACGTATAAGTGAATTTCTTTGCTCTAAAAGGGCAAAGCAACTAATCACAGGCGATGTAAATACTACTCACTACTGACCACTGACTAAAAAACTGGCTAAAAAACGGGTCATTGTTGTCATCACAAAAACCGCAGTGTCTAACTTGCTCAGCAGTGTCTTGTAAGGATGAGTACTTACCTATAAAAGTTCAATTACATACATACATATGTAAGTATGTATGAGTAAGGGCAAATAAGGTTTTACTTTGAGGTGAAAGTCGATATAGGTGACAGTTTGGAGGGGACAACTGACTGATGGACGCGGAGCTACTACTTTTGAAAACACAAAATAAAAATTTTTAACACGTAAAGTGGTTTACTGGTTATATTGAAATAGCCGCATAGCATGACAGGTGTAATCGGGTTAAAAGCGTTGGAAAAATATATATAACTGCATGCACTTACCACCGCAGCCTTGCCTGATTTGCTTGTGTGCATTAGAGCAATAAGGGACGCATTATTTCTTTTTTTTGTGCATTTAATAAAAGTACTGTGAAATAAAACATTTGCGCATTGTGCACTGAAACCATTTTAAGACGCATTTAAATGTTTTTGAAATGAAAATTTATTTTATACAAAAGTATTATTAGACTATAATCTGTGAATGAGATGACAAATGGACGGAATGCGCACAAATGCGCATATAGCATGCGATGTAACGGGTGTCTTCTTAAGCATATAGCACTTTTCTCGCGATGAAATAAACTTCTTCAAACCTTTAGCGTTTATTAGGTTTCAAGTTTTGTGGCATTTTGCGATCATAAATATTGTGTTGGCAACTACGTTTCATTACGTTTCTTTAGCAAATCGCAGCTGTTAATGCGTTGCATTAAATGCGTTTCTTTCAGTTCGTATCGAGTTTTTGAACATAGCCAAGTTGTTTTAAGTGATTTTCAATGCATGTAGGTGATACATGAAGCTTCTCTGCAATCTCAGAAGTTGTACTGTGACGATCCGAATCGCTTATTGCTTTGATTAGGGCGTCATCAACTTCAACTGGACGACCAGAGCGTTTTTCAACTTTGAGTGAAAAATCACCAGAACGAAATTTGGCAAACCAGTTTTAGCACTGTCATTCTTTTAAGGCTTCGTCACCATAAACAGCACATAACTTTTTATGAGCTTGCGATGCGGTTTTCCCTTTGCGGAAATAAAAAAGCAAAATACGACGAAAATCTTCCTTTTGATCTTCCATTTTCAACGAACGCCAAACGAAAACTATGGAACCGATAAAAAACTTTTTTTTACTGATTGACAGCTGAATTGCCAACTAAGAAATAACAAAATGTGTTTTACATTTGTACTACGTCTGCAAACCTAAAAATTCAACTGAGGCCATCTATGAGTAAAATCCGCAATTACTCCGTTGCACACCCAATAGTTTCGGGCATTCGGAGTATTTTGAGTGCGGCGTAGTTGGCTTGACAACTTGGCGTTTCTCCACAAAAATTATTCTAAAGTAGACAAATCACGTTACCTCGGCGGCCTTTGGAAGTTGCGTGGATGAGTTACATGGAGAAAATGCGCAACGTCCTCAGGGAAAAAAATTATAAAAAATCAAAAAGATTTTTAAGCAGCACTAGAATTGAATAAACTATAAAACTACATACCAAAACTTGTCTAGAAATTCTAATTTAACAGCATGGAACGAAGATATAAAATTAGTGGGTTTTTTCTAATTTTCGTATAAAATTTTAATTTGGATTTGTATGGTTTTTGCTAGACACGAGCAGTAATTTTATAAAAATATTAATTATTAAAATTAAAAATTAAAAATTAACATTCAAAATAGAGAAAAATAATGAGCAAAACTGGTTAAATAGTTGATGTACAAAATGGCGCAAAACTAATCACCCTATGGGAAGATTTTAAATTTGTATAAATGACGTCATAAATGAACCATATTTGATGCTTGTGAACTAAACAGTTGCAACATACAAACAGATAAGCAATGGACAGTCGGTTTTACATAGCCGGAGCGACCCGGATTTATATCGGGCCAAGGACTGTCACTTCGGCAACATTCCCCGTATATGTATGGGGAATGGTCATTCTGATATAACAACAATAAGCAACGGGGCGCTATTTTTCGCAAGAGCGTAGAATAATTGTGTCGATTGTCATTGTTATTGGCATGACCAGCAAAATCGCCTGATTTAACCACCCCAGAATTCTTTCTTTGGTGCTAATTGAAGTTGCGGTTTTAAGGTTAATAAACCTAAGATAGACGTAGCTCTTAAGAGACAGAAATGACGTGGCTCGACAGGAATGCGAACAGTTATCAACGGTAATCTTGTGGAATGTCATAGAAATTGTGATTAAATGAGCACAAATGTGTATCGACACTGGTGGCAGCCACTTGATGGACATCATTTTTTCACTTAAAAAAAAATTGCTAAGGTCCAAGCAAAGATTTTTATCACTCAAATTTTTTTTTTTTTAGCTTATTAAAAAAAACTATTAAAAAGCAAAATTGGATGTTTAATTTTGCGTCACCTTAAGCTAGCTTTTTGTCGTATGCTGTATTTTTTAAAATGATAAGAGCGTTAAAGGTTCGTCTCAATGAAATGATGACTTTACAAGCTGTGTTCGGATTTTGGCACGTTTTGCCATTATCTTCAGTTTTAAAAACAGTACAGAATTTTTATTAGTTCAAAAGCCAAAATTTTGAGCCAGAAAGGAGGACACCGCGCGCTTTAGAAATGAGTTTTTATATATTTTTTCTACTGCATTTTGATTTTTAAGTGTCCACAAATTCCAAACGCCAGAGCATACTGAATGAAAATGTCAAAGGCATTTGTTTAAATGCACAGCCAATGGCGGGTATTCCTATCTCCAATTCTATAAAATTAAAAAACTACCCGTTACATCAAACTAAGAAAATTCACAATTTGCGTGCCCGTTTGAAACTACACGCGACCACCAGAGGTGCATACAATCAAATCTACACAACAAAGCCACATGAGCAACAGCCCTGTAGGAAAAATCTACTGGCGTGCCTTCAGAGAGCTCTTATACAAACTAAGTAGAAATTATGGGCATGTACGCCCATTTTCCCACAGGGTAAGTATATGTAGGCATATCACTCACAGGCATACAAACATCTGCTATAGATGTAAGCCCATGTGATAGGCGCATGCGAGCAAATGTTTCACCATTTGAAATTCATAGTTTGTTTATTTACATTTTAAATGCATACTGAATATGCAAATTATGCCTGGTGCAAATCGCAAATTGCCATGCAACATATGAAATCGATTTTTCACTTATTATGGCGTGAAATGTGTTTTTAAGCATTTTTGGGTAGTGGAACTTCGTGCGATATCCCTTTGAAGAATCAAGAAAAGTGTATGAACATTTTTAGAAAATTAGCCAGCCAAGAAAAATACACCACATGCTGAGCACCACATGTTTGTTGCATTTGTCAAATCTGAAAGCAGATTGAATCAGAATTCGATTCATTGCTTCTCGTGCCCGTTTATGGTACACCTGCAGCGCGCAAAAAGTGATGGCACATCAATATTTTGACCAGTCCTTACTCTTTTTCTAGTTTGTTTTGAATATTCATTATTTTTGTATAAAAGTAAAGCTCATTGTCTAAGTTTTTTTCAGATTTTAATCAGAATAAAAAACAAAAAGTCCTGCATGCAGTCTTTTAGTCGATTCAATTTTGGTACAATACAATCAAAGTCAATACAATTCAAAGTCTTGGCGGCGATCCGACTCAATTATATCCCCAAAAAATGGGCAGAAGTAAAAGTAGTATTCATTCCCAAGGGAGGCAAAACCACACATACGAAACCGAAGGACCTCAGGCTGATTAGCCTATCATCCTTTCTGTTAAAAGCCCTAGAACGTTTGCTAGATATGCATATCAAAGGAGAAATTTGCAATAAGCTATCACCGTCCCAACACGCATACAGCAAAGGCAAATCAGTGGAAACAGCGCTCCACGTGCTAGTTGACACGGTTGACAAATCCCTTCACTATAAGGAATACACCCTCGCTGCCTTTCTAGACATCGAGGGTGCCTTCAAAAATATATGTATATCCGGAGGCTATTACAACTTAGCTAACGGAAATAGGAGTAAACAGTGAACTAGTCTCGTTTATAGAACGAATGCTAACTGAGCGAATGATAAGCGCGAATCTAGGTGACACATCCACTAAGAAATACCCGATCAGGGGTATACCCCAAGGTGGGGTAATCTCTCCACTTCTGTGGAACTTAACTGTCAATAATCTTCTTCAAGCACTTGAAAAAATGGGAGGCAAAATAAATAAATGCCGATGATATTGTTATAGCAATATCGGGGAAACACCTTCCAACATTATGCGATATTCCACAAAGATCCCTCAACAAATTATCACTTTGGTGTAAAAGTCGAGGACTTGAAGTAAATCCGGAAAAAACGGATCTGATACTATTTAGCAGGAAACATAAAACACCTGTTATTAAACACATATTCCTAGGAGGGAAACTACTTAGAAACTAACAGAAAAGGCGAAATATCTAGGACTTGTACTGGATAGGAAGCAAAATTGGAGGCTCACAGTCGCAGATAGAGTACGCAAATCTATGATGGCGTTGTACTCCTGTGGAAGGCTCATTGGATGATACACTGGTTGGACACAGCAGTTATTAGTCCAATTCTCTACTACGGTATTGCAATACGGTGGAATGCCCTTGAGAAGGGGGTGAACATCAAAAAACTTGACAAGGTTCAGAGATTAGCATCTCTTCTCATAACTGGCGCGATGTCAACCACACCATCGAAAGCATTATATGCGACATTAAACTTCCTTCCGGTAGATTTGCAGGCAAAATATATCGCGCGTAGCACGGCAATAAGGCTGAACACTCTAAGTAAGTGGTCAAATAAGAGCTACGGTCACGGCAAAATCCTGACTGGCACTTCGGAGATTCCCGGATTGGTGGACTATGCACTCCTGCCCACACTTACCATTACAAAGTTCACGACCCTCCTACCCTCAAGGGAAGAGTGGGAATGGGACGATGTAAGACCGGGCGAGTCTATCTATGTATACACAGATGGCTAAAAGCTCGAAGGCAGGGTGGGCGGATGTGTATACTCCAAACATCTGGAGATCTCCTTCAGTTTTCGGCTCCCCGACTACTGTAGTGCCTTTCAGGCTGAACTGATGGCAATAATGAAAGCCGCGACACTGGTACAGTGTGATGCGATATCTGGAAATGACTTCTACATATTCACTGACAGCCAGGCGGCGATAAAATCCCTCGCAAAAGAGTCAACAACTTCCAAGGTAGCCATGAAATGCCGTACATCTCTTAACGAGATGGCTGAGTCATTTCGCTTAAGGATAATATAGATCCCTGGCTATCGCGACATTGAGGGTAACTGCAGAGCCGATGAACTAGCGAGACTCGGCACCAAGTTGACCGATGAATACATAGACAATGACATAGGCATATCCTTACAAACATGTAAGCTACTTATCTTTAAAGAAATCGTAAGAAAATCAAACGAAAGATGGCGTAATGAAGCCACCTGCAAAATCGCCCGTCAACTGTGGCCGACTCTGAATGCTAAACGCACAGAATCTTTGCTAAGCCAAAATAAACACAGCCTTTTCAGACTGATTCCAGTCATAACGGGACATTTTGTAATAGGTAGGCACGCCCAAAAGTTGGGTATGCAGGCACATGACTTCTGTAGAAGTCGTCTTGATGAAGAAGAGATAGAGACAATCTTGCACCTTCTGTGCCATTGTCCTGCTCTATCCAGACGGAGATTTGCTATTCTAGGCAGACAATATTTTAACGAATTGGAAGATCTCAGTTCCGCAGAAATTTTTGAAAAGCAATCGCTGGTTTTAGGAGAAATATGGAAAGCTCCCCATGCGGCATCACAATGGGCTATGAGCCTGAGTGCGTCCCACAGGACAACCGCTTCAACCTAACCTACCCTAAGAGAATTATTCAAAAATAAATTACTATGGACCAAACCGGTCTACTCGTGACTGCAAGTCACCAATTCAAAAACCAAATTGGATGAATAACTCAGAGATAGCGAGCAGAGAAGGGGCGAATCGAAGCCGCCTAAAATCAGTAACGCATGCACATTCAAAGGTTCTCCCGAGCGCAAAAAATTTTCACGCTCCCTTTTCTGAATCTTTAAAATATGCCAGGTACTAAAAAGGTAGTGTTAGGAATCGAGTTTTCGTTATGTTGGGCTACCTACCGAGCCTATTGAATTACATTATTTTTGGTACATGCTATCTCTTTGAATAGCTCAAACGGTTTTAAAAATAAATTTGCAGAATAGATTTCATACAAACATTTTTATTTTTTATGATGTAAATTTCCTACTAAGTGAAAAATCGTAAATTCAAAACTTTGTTAAGCAGTCATTTTTAACTGTCGACGCTTGATTCAAATTGTGTTTGCTGATTTTCATAAATTGACTTACCCTTTAACTAAAATTACATAGAAAATCAGTCGGATCCTCAACTTGGTTGAAATGATTGCCCACCTGGACGAAAATCAAATTCGGCCTTTGTTATGGTTACTAAATTAATCAAAAACTTCTTAAATACTAATGCCCCTGAGTATCAAGGCAGACTTTTCCGATAACGCTGCATAAGTAGTCGTTTACCACTTAAAGTTCATCTTCTGGCTGTAAATTTTGGGAAAACGACAATAGTAGCTTAAATTTTTTGGTGAAATAACTATACACAAATAAATGTATATACATACATAAATCCTACCAAGCCACATTTTTCTTTTCTTTCAATTTGATTAATTAATTTTCTTTTTAATTAAAAATGTTTTTGTTTTTTTTGTTTTGCCTGCCCAACAGTGTGACGAGCACCAAACTACTGAGTATGCACCATCTAATCTCACATTTGTGGCATGCAACAAGTGTCGCATAATATACAAATATGTGCGGATGCTGGTTATACTGCCACAACAACAACTTCGCGCTGAAAGAACAAAAATTTCTTGGCAAGCGCTTGAATTTCCTATTAGAAACTCATGTAATATTTTTATGCAGACACACACATGCATGCACACATATATACATGGGTGTACGTGCAAGTGAAAGTGCCATTCGCCAAAGAGGTACCTACCTATTCGACTTGCCAAGCGGTCACCGCTTGTTCCACCTTCTAAAAATTGCCACCAGCTGCCGCAGCCTAGTAAATATTTTGTCGCCTTTGGCTGGCGTCGCGCTTCGAGTGTCATTTGCGAAGGAAATTGTGAAAATTGTGAAAATTGCGCAACCTATGCAGCTTTATTGGCTATACAACGTCAACAATAACATCAACAACAATAGAATCAGCAGCAATAAATAAACAATAAGGAAGCGCTTTTTATGAGATAGGTGTTCACCACACAACCAACGCTCGGCTGCTTGGGCGAGGATATAAAATTTCTAATGCTTGTGCAAATTTCCACTTGATAATCATATTTCTCATATTCTGTTTATTTATGTACTTGACAAATACATATTTTGTGAAAATATTTCATCACAAAGTGAATGACTTGGTTGCGCAAGCAGTGACAAATTTATCGCCAAACTTTCAGTTCAGAATTTCAAGATAATTCACAGCCTCCTTGGAAATTTGAAGATTGAAAACTTCAGAGCAACATGGCCAATGAAATTTTGGTAAAATCAGTGCAAGTTTTAAGCGGCTAAAAATCGCTGGGATTTTTAATAGTTTTTTTCTTAAAAGCTTTTTGCATTTTATTACTTGTAAAAACTAATTTCTTGTGGAAGAAAATGCTTAAGACCGTTTGAAAAAAAAAAAAATATTTTAAAAAATCAGCCGCAAGTTTTACAAATTTCACTTTTTATGTATAGAAAACACCGCCCTCACTAAGTAAAATTTTCTTTTAAATTAACCGGAGTCCTTAACTGGAATTTGCACTTTATCATATTATTCTTTTTTTTAATTAACCGGATTCTTTTGCCGCTTAAAACGTACATTTTATTGTACCAAAATTCCAGGGACTGTAAAACTGCATACTCGACTATTTTTTAAAACTCAGATGAAAAAGTTTCAAATTTAGACGAAACTTTGTTAAACTTTTCTATATTTTGTATAAAGTCTGAAATTTTGATTTATATGGTTTTTGTTAAATAAATGAAAATTATTAAAAAAAAAATTAAAAGAAAAATCATCGTGCACTCTATGCGCACTCGTTTTTTTCCTTAAGTAGACCACAACTTCCTATCAACTTAATCAAAAACAAAAAAAAAAACAAATGTTACTCGAAAAATATTGTACATACTAAAAAATAAGCCAGTTCTGCTCGGCACTAAAGGGTTTTCCAATAAGAGGTGTTATTCCGGTAAAAGTCAATGGTTTCGTTGCTTGTGTGGCACGTAGCGCCGTCTTGTTGAAAATAAACGTTGTCCACACCAATACCATCCAATTTCGGCCATAAAAAATCGTTAATCATCTCTCGATAGCGCAATCCATTCACCGTAACTTTTACTCCAGCTTCATTTTCGAAAAAAGTAAGGTTCAATGACTCCGCCGGACCATAAACCGCACCAAATAGGATACTTTTCAACAATAACTTTTGATTTTTCTAAGCCTCCGATCCGACAATTTTGCTTGTTAACGAAGCCGCCGAGGTGGAATTCCGGATCATTTTCATGCAGTTCAACGACCCAATCAGCAAAGACGCAACGTTGTTGATGATCGTCCGGCTTGAGTTCTTGTGTTAACTGGACTTTATAAGCCTTAAGACCCAAATCTTTATGCCAAATACGGTGTAATGATGATGTTTGTGGAGTGCCTAATTCCAAAAAACGACGAGGAATGAACAAACCTGCGTTTTCTTCAACACTTTCGGCTACAACAGCAATATTTTCGACTGTTCTTGAGCGACGTGCACGAGTTTTATTTTTCATATCACTAACTTGTCCCAACAGCTCGAATTTGTTCACCAATTTCGGTATTGCGATCCGACAAGTTGCTTCACGATGACCCAAAAATGTTCGTGTTTTACGAACCGTCTCTGCCAAATTTTCACCATTTTTATAGTGAATTTAAATCATTTCAAAGCGTTGTTTAAGCGTGCATCGCTTCATTTTTATTAATGGCGTAGTTTCTACTTGTCAAATATCAAAAAATGACACCTACCGAAATAGCGGGCTATCCAAAATAATACCTGTTATTGGAAAACCCTTTAAATACCCTCTCGTTTCTTTCTTAAGTAGACCATAGTTTCTTATCTGTCAAAAAAAAAATTGCCTCACAGAAAATCGTTATTGCGCTCTTTAATTTATTTGGCATAGATTTTCAAATCACATTTCATCAGAACTTATCTCAGTGTGCCCTTTCTTTATTTCAATCATAAACACTTGGCATACCTTTTCTCACCGACTACAGCTTCATCATAACAGTGCTTGCTAATTTTAGTTCGATATCCATCACAAGATTCTATTAGGAGAAAAAGTAATTTACAGAATTGCAATTTTAAAAATTCCATTGCAAATTATTTTTGCAAGAGCTTATGAACCGTTTCCCTATTTTTCATTGGTTTTTTTTTTTCTTTTTCAATTGCACCACCCCAGCAGTTCAACGAACAGCAAATAATAGGAATATAAACGAGAAAAAGTAGGCAGGCACCCACAGGAAGGAACGAAGAAAACTCATCTACAGCATCAATTTGCAATTTGCTTAATTAAAAAATCGTTTCGATCTCGACGTGAGTGAAAGGGCATCGGCAAACAACAACAACAACAACAGGCGCATGTGAACAGTTTATGAGAAGCCAGCAAAGCCGATGGCGAAATAGGAACGGAAAGGTTTGGGGTCTCCCGAAGACGGACGGATGGTTATGCAATTGATTTGCGTCGAATGTCTTCGAATGCGAGGACAGGTGCAAAAGTGCAATGCTGGCAAGCATTTTTAGGTAGATTATAATGGCATTATTAAATTTCTAGTACGAATATATTTGTATTGCATGTGAGTTGAATGTATGAGTATGCGAATGATGTGCAAAAGCACTGCAGAAAAAATAATTATTATATATAGAACAAGCAAGGAAGTGCGTAATTTTGCCCGGCCCGCACTCTTTATACACGAGCAAATTTTAGTGAAATTTAATTTGGGCTGGCAGGTAATTTGTGGAATTGCTGGTTTTAACTACCCAAACGAGAAACTTGTAATTTCTCTACAGAAGTTGATTTTGTCAGGACGAGCAACTACTGATAAAATTTATTCTAAATTTAACGAAATGTTTTACTAAAATAAATAAAATATTATTGATACTTTGATTTATAATCGAAGGTTTGTTATCATAAAATGAACTAGGTTTTTATAAGAAACTAACGAAAATAAAATAAATTAAAAAATTGTAAATAGTTATGTTATTTTGCTTCTACGCCCAGTTTTTTTAAATGTTAGCTCAGGAGTCCCATTTTTTCTGCTTTTAGATAAAATGTATTTCATATATTAGGTAGGCAACTAAATACAACTTTATTCTAAAAACCCGGTTACAAGTGAATCATTGAAAGTATTGCCCATTGCTGGCTACTACTTTTACCCATCTATTTGGTAGATCTCGTATATCGTTGCGGTAAAACTGTTTATCCACGGATAAAGCCATTTTTATGTGTCGGAACAGGTGATAATCAGACGGCGCAAAATCTGGAGAATATGGCGAGTGGGGTAGGATTTCCTATTTCAGTGTTTCCAGGTATGTTTAATTTTTAGAATCACTTTTTCGTGACTCTCCGCGCATTGCGTATCAGCTCAATCGCATCAATTGAAGTCGATAGCAATCTCCAGTGATGGTTTCACTTGGTTTTAATAGTTCATAATAAGCAACACCAACTTGGTCCCACCAAATACATAGCATAACCCTCGCAGCGTGAATATTCGGCCGAGGCGACGACGTAGAAGCATGACAGGGCAGTCCCCATGACTTTCTTTTCTTTGGATTGCTGTTATGAATCCATTTTTCATCACCAGTCAGGATGCGATGAAAAACCCCTTCCTTTTTTGCCACTGGAGCAGTTGTTCACTGGCGAATAAACGCCGTTCAACATCCCTTAATTTTAACTCATATGGAACCGAAGTCCCCTGTTTCCCAATCATTCCAAAAGCATTCCTAATACTGAAGTAGGCTCTTCTGGCGTTTGACACGGATTCTCCAATGCCTCCAATTCAGCGTCTTTTAAGGTTTTTGGCCTTCCTTCACGTGGACGGTCGTCAACATTGAAATCACCGTCTTTGAAGCGACGGAACCAATCTCGGCACGTCGTTTTACTTAAAGCAGTATCTCCATAAACTTTTTGTAGCTCTCGATGCGCTTCAGCCGCCGTTTTTTTCAGCCGTCGAATGAAAGAGGAAAATCAGCACTTCCCGCAAATGACGATTATTCGGCACAAAATCAGCCATTTTCACAAAACTAAAAGTATATGATACCAGAACAAACTCACTAATGAGTCGAAGCAGTTTGTTTACTATATATCTAAGCTTGATTTATGACGTTTAGGTTATGTTATAATCGACTAGCACACCCTGCTGGCGGCATCTATTGACAAACAGGGATAACTTAGTTGCGCACCTAATAATAAAAATCATCTAAAAAATTTGAATCAACGCTGATAGTTAAAAACGGCTGCTTGATTAAATTTTAAAGTTTTTAAATTCTTAGCTATTCACTTTTACTATTTAAAAATATTGTAATTGAATAGACTCAGCAAATAACGAAACATCGATTGCGTCCACTACCTTTTTATTACCTGCCATAAACTGTCGGGTGAACATTTGTTTTTTTTTTTTTGTGGTGGCGGAGAGACCCCCTATACGTTAATACTATTTGTAATCCTTATTTTTTTATTTAGTCTACTTATGGGATTCATCCTAGTATGCCCTTCTTTGCCTTTTCTCAACTTCCTGAATATTTGAAAAGAAGTTAGCCTATTAAGGGGGAGGTAGGGTTTAGCGCTAAAAAAAAAACACTTTTTTTGTGAATTTTTTACAGAAATATGGCTTAAGATACTTTAATAAAATCAGTTACATGTTATTGTACGTCTTTTCAATAAGTGTTTAAAAAATATTAATAATAAAATATTGACAAATAAGCCCAAGACAGAGTTTTTTTGGAGATATGTTTTTCGAGAGGTGCTCTGCGGTGCCAATCGGCATTCGTCGTAGAATCATCTGAAACTAAAAAAGTCGAATTTTTCAGTTAAAGTATGACGTAATGCTCCCCCCTACATTAATACAATTTTTTTTTTTTCATTTTTGTAGTTTTGGTGGCAAAAAAACGTAAAACGAGCATTTTTGGCGAAAAATTTCGCCATATTTGTAAGTGAAAAACAACCTTAAAAAAACAAAAAATAAAAAAAAAACAGTGTAGGGGGGAGGTATTTTTGATTTAGAAAACGTGTGCCAAATTTGAAAAGAATCGGTTGAATAGTTTCGGAGTTGTGATTGGCACCGACTTTTAAGAAGTCGTTTCGGGAAAAACGCGTTTGAAAAAATGACTCTGAGAAATTATCGATGCTCCGCATTCGAGGTAGAGTGCCTACAAAGGCTATAACTTTGAGAGTTCTGCTCCGATCCACTTAAAATTTTGACACAACATTCTTGAAATGATTTACTATAAGATGAGTGAAGAAAAAAAATTTCGATTTTGTGACCCTACCCCCCCCCTTAAATAGGGAGGCCGCGCATTTCCTGATTAAATTCTGCTTCTCATGCCCAGTAATTCCGGGAAGTAGGGTGGGCCATGTAAAATTTGCTTTTTAAATCGGCTATAAAAAAAAACTAATCAATATTTTTTCAAACTTTTTTTTTATTTTGAAAATTTATAAATGACAAATAATATCGTTCGAATGACTGCCACGACTGGCTTTACAGTAGGCCATTCGGTCAACCTAATTTTTAAGCACATTTTCGATTGTTTGGGTTCCAATTTCATGAATGGCAACTTCGATTTCGTGTTTTAAAGCATCAATCGTCTCTGGATGGTTCGCATAGCATTTGTCCTTAATGGCTCCCATCAAAAAATAGTCCAACGGCCTTAAATCACAGCTCCGAGGCGGCCAATTGATATCGGAATTCAAAAACGGTAGACAAAAGTTCGAGTGTAACTTTGCCAGTGTGACAAGTTGAAACCAAATATCGTCCATGTCATCCTCTTCAATTTTTGGAAACAACTCGTTGAGCATGTCACGGTAACGCTCGCCATTTACTGTAACCGCGGCTCCTCGCTCATTTTCGAAAAAATGGCCCGATGATGCCGCCGGACCAAAAACCGCACCAAACAGTGACTCGTTGTGGATGCATTTGCTTCTCTACAGTAGCGTGTGGATTTTTTGAGCCCCAAATCAGACAATTTTGCTTATTGACGTAGCCACCGATGTGTCAATATTTCCCAATTTTGTTCAAGCGTATAGCGTCCCATTTCGTAAATGTCAAACTTTTGAGTAAATTATGAACTCATTTGACATGTCATTTGTGTTACCATTCTCAAAAATATAGGTGGTTCAAAAAGCAAAAGCTATATGGCCCACCCTGTAATGGGATACGTACCTGATTGTTCTGGCCTAAGATATTCAGCTTACTAGGGCATTCCAGCACCAGTTTCAATGTAACCTGGAAAGAGTTGAGGGTCTAGATTGCTAACTGATTATGCGAGCGCGACCAACAAAAGCTATGCCTATCTCTCTACCTATGAGAGATGAGGTCCACTGCACTATACAGGCGAGTTTACTGGGCCGGCGGTGCTGGGTCTGGTACAGAATTCAAACAGTTTCTCGATTTATTTTATTGTCCATTTTAAACGTTTTCAATATAAAAATATAATACATTTTACTTTCTATAGCAAAATATGGTATTGGTTTTATTAATAAATACTTTCTTTTAGAGGAAAGCATAGAAACACAAAGTGAAATAGAATTTTTTTGGGAGTTCATGGAACATACTTGGAATGCAGCAAAAGAATTTACAAAAAGGGACACATTCTTAAGTGGTGCAGACCTACAAAAAAACATCCTCCAATAGCAAATTCGACGCTCCAAGCCGGCTAACGGCTAGAACCTGCCATATTGTATTCCTTCCTATACTCACACTTTTTTCATTCCCAACTGACTTTTAATAACTTCTGCGCACCAAAAAAATAAAAATAGCTGTTGCCCCTTAATATTTTCATTTACCTTTTTGAAAATTTCTTCCTCCATTAAGAGAAAAGCTGCTGTACCGCAACATGACTTTTATTAAAATATCAGAAATTTAACTTATAAGTAAGTAAGAAGAGTAAGCAAAATTGTTAACATGTAAATACATATTTTTTTAGTTATGAGCAGAATCTCCGTTTCGATAATTAATTTTGTTTTATCTCGAAAAGAAAAGAGAACAGGCAGAATCAGCAACACCAAATTAAATCAGAATCAATTTTCAATAGTAATAATTTCCAATTAAGACATGGATTCATTCCGTTCATTGATCATTGCCTTCTAAACTGATTGCTATAGAAAAAGTTCAAGCGGTCCAAGCGCCAAAGACCAGGTTATGGTTTTCGATGGTTTCACTTTCGTAAGTAAGTCAGCAGAGTCATACACTTCATTCGAAGTGAAGTTGATTTTTTGTACTGATTCAAGAAATATGAGTGAGAAAATAGATCAACGAACTGTTGTCAGATTTCACATGAAATTTGAGAACCCTGCTTATGAAACTTATAATTCATTCAAAAACAATACATATGTAAATATAGGGTTTTCCAATAACAGATGTTACAGGTAAATATATTGCGCTATCGGGAGATGAATAACGATTTTTTATGACCGGAATTGGATGGTATTGATCTGGACAACGCTTATTTTCAATAAGACGGCGCTACGTGTCACACAAGCAACGAAACCATTGATCTTTTATGGGAAAAGTTTTCGGGCCGTGTTATCTCTCGAAGAGGTGATCACAATTGGCCACTGACTGACATTGGCTTCTTTGGGGCCACGTGAAAGAGAAGGTCTACGCCAACAGCCTAGGGTCGATTCAAGAACTTAAAGTTGGAATTCGTGAGGCTATCGAGGGCATAGGGCAGCCACTTTGCAATTCGGTTATGGACAATTTCATGAAAAGGATATTTATCCTATAAGCGTGGTCGTGGTGGTCATTTGCCTGATGTTATTTTCCACTATTAACGGCATACCTTCCTCTTTATAATGAAATAAACATCCGATCATTTATATTAAAAGATAGCATTTTTCTTTGAATATCAAAATAAAATATCTTATTGGAAAACCCTATATTTATTCCAACGAATACAAAGTGGCGCAAAATTAATCACCCTCTCGAAATATTTATAAATTGTGCGTCGTCCCTTGCTTATTTTTGAAATTTGTGAACCTAAAGCTGCAATAAGAAATATGCAAACTATGGAGATCGTAAAGGTAAAAATAAAGATTTCCATCACTAAAAATCTTTTTTTTTTTATTTATTTAGTAAAAAAGTTATGCAAACAAAAAATTGGCTGATTAATTTTGCGCCACCTTGTATATAATATCTATAGTTACACGTATATAGGAAATTTTTCATGGCTAACAAACAAAATTGGATTTTTAGGACCTGTTTGCCCTGTCAAAATTGTAATGCCGTTGTGGAATCGCTCCTCATGTTTGTCACTCAAATTTTCAACATTGTATTAAAAAAATTAAGGTTGTGACCCAATGAACAGAAGTAATTAAAAGAAAAAATTATAAAAATATTCAATAAATTAATGAAACTGCTCGCGTATGAATTTTTTTCACAGAAATTACTGCTAATATTTCTACTATTAATTAATATCAGGAACATGTCAAAACCAAAGTCGCTGAACTCCATTTAAAATATAGAAACTTGTACTGGCTTATCGGCAGAACATCTAAATTACGCATTGAAAATAAATTGTTAATTTACAAACAAATCCATAGGCCAGTGTGGACTTATGGAGCTCAACTGTGGGGATGCACCGCAAAAAGTAATGTAGAAATCATTCAACGTTTTCAAAACAAGGTAATTCGGGACATAGTAGAAGCCCCCTGGTATATACGGAATGACGACCTACATAGAGACCTAGAATTGCATACAGTCAATGAAATGATAAATCTCTACGCTGTCAAGCGATGCCAATAGGATTGAGCAACACATCAATGCTGAAGCCTCATCTCTTTGCGATGAAGCAATATATACTAGGAGGCTGAAGAGGACGAAACCACTGGACCTAGCGGTTATTAATAAGTAGATTCATAAATTCACAACCTAAAATTGCTTGTTAGTTATATAACTAGGTGTAATAACATGAAATGTATCTATTTATTTATAATGTTTCAATACAAAAAAAAAGAAGTAAAATCTGAAATTTATAATCCAATTGTTTGAGGTCAAAATAAAGATTTCCTTCGCTCGAAAACATTTTTTTTACTTAGTGAAAAAGTTATTCAAAAACCGAATTTAGTGATTAATTTTGCGCCCCTTGTAGGTTTACATGAAAAAACGGAGCACGTGCAAAACATCAAACCTCGATATGCACACATACATAAATAAATAAATATACGCAAAATACTATACATAAAAAGTATTTCGTACACTGAAATCTTACCAAAGTTTTCAGCTGAATGGCCAAATCTTATCGGCAGACGCGTTAACTCAAAACAACAGCGCGTTTTATTATTAAAAACAAAATGCAGCAGCAGCAATAAGAATCATAAACTAAAATAAGTCGTAAATACAGAAACAACAATAATATTCGCTAGCAGAGCGTCAAGTCAGGCAAATATGCAAAGCACGCACTTAGGCGCATAAACTATTTTTATAGCATAGTTGGCGAAATTTATGGGTGTATAGTTTTTACAATTGGCTATTTTTGCGAAAGGAATAAGTGGTTGATATATACATACATACATACTCGCATGTAGATTAAAGTGAGGAAACCTAGAGATGGTGGAGATATATCAGGTCAGTCCATAAGTTCCTGCGTATTTTACCCATAATTTCACTTTTGTACGATTTTTGCATACAAATAATCATTCGCGGAATATAACGGAACTATTTATATTTTCTTTGATATATGGTGCATTCAACAAGTGATTTTAATCGCGGATAGAAGCACGTGTTGTTAAAAAATAAAATGGAATCTTCGAACGCGTATAAGAGGCATATTTGGTATTTTTTTATAAAAGTGGTAAAAATGTAACAACTGCTGCTGCAGAAATAAACACTGTTCATGGAGAGGATGCCGTTAGTGTAAGGACAGCGCAAAGGTGGTTTTTAAAATTTCGAAGTGGTAACTGCAACGTGGAGGATGCTCCGCGCGCTGGTCGTCCTGAAGTCTTTAACACCGACGCCTTGTTCGAACTCGTGGAAGCTGAGCCAAATTTCACAGTCGATATGATAGCTCAGAGGTTAAATTCATCGCATGGAACAGTTCACAGGCACCTGGTTTAGTTGGGAAAGGTTTCAAAGCTGGGAAAATGAGTTTCGCATAGACTTTCCGTCACCAATCTTCAGCAGAGAGTGAATGTGTGTTCTCAGCTGCTGCAACGACTTGAAAATGAAAGTTTTTTGAACCGTATCGTTACTGGTGATGAAAAATGAGTTCCTTTACAATAATCCTGCTTGCAAACGCTAATGATTAGATAAAGATGAAACACCAGAACCGACCCCTAGAGATGGCCTTCCACCCAAGAAGATTCTACTGTCTATTTGGTGGGATATGGCTGGTATTGTTTATTATGAACTTCTGGAACCAAACCAGACGATAACTGCTAATTATTATTACCATCAGCTATCAAACCTGAATGAGGCACTTAAAATAAAATCGACCGTTTTTAGTGAATAGACGCAAAGTTTTGTTTCACCACGACAACGCAAGACTTCATACCGCAAGGCAAACATTAGGCAAGCTGAACGAGCTCGGATGGGAGCTAATGCCGCATCCACCATACTCTCCGGATATTCCACCTTGTGGTTATCACCTTTTCCGTGGACTTTAATCCGATATGAGTAACAAAAACTACTCCTCAAAAGAAGCTATAAAAAGGGATATCGAAGCGTATTTTGGCTCCAAGGACAAACAATTTTTTGAGCAGGTAATTAAAAATTTGTCTAAACCTTGGGAAGACATTTTAAATAATGAAGGAAAATATATTTCTTATTAATTTTAATAAACACACGAACTTATGGACTGACCTGATATTTTATTAGTACCCAAGTGATTCGCTTTTAAAGAATTCAGCATCATGTGACTAATGCGCGTTCTTTCCCTTTCCACGTAAGCGGTAAGGGAGTTTTATATGGTGATATTCTGGAGATTGTCAATTCATCTCTAATAAGTAGAAAATCAGCAACTTTCTAAAATGAGATCGACTCCACTCGAGCACTGCAAAAATCTAATTACTTTCCACTAAGAACCTGGTTGAACTGTGAAAGGTTTGGCTTTTTGAAAAGAATGTTTCTTTTATTTTGTAGAGGCCTCAACTTTATTAAGTACCATCCTCCATCATACGAAGGCATCGGATGAACACAATTAAGCAACTGAGAGCGAAACGAAGAAAAGCCTTTTGAATTCGTTCAGGTCTATTAATGTGGCAAGGCTAATGTGGCTTCCATATAAAGACAGTAAATTTAAACATTTAAACTTAGATCGTACAAATGAGACTTATGCGAGGTGGCGCAAAGTAAATCATCCAATTTTGATTTTGAATAACTTTTTTACTAAATAAAAAAAATGATTTTGAGTAGTGAAAATCTTTAGTTTTCATTGCTTCACTGTTTGTATACTGCGACTGTCTAATATTAAACTGTCAAATATGAGTGACGTACGATATCGTGATTAATTTTGCGCTACTTTGTAGTAACTTCAGCGTATATGGATGAGTGAAGTTTGAACCAAAGAATCAAATAAAGACAAGTGTGAAATATGACTTAGAAATTATTTTAAATTTTATAGATTACTCACAAATATGAATTTAGAATCAAAAACTACACCCAGATCCGAAACTGCCTAGGCTTAGAGAACGATATCTGAGAGCGTTTCGTAAAATTCAGGGGAATGCAATTTGTATCACATCAAGCCGTGAGGTTATTGAGATCTGTTTAGAGCTTAGGCGAGTGGGAAAGACTCGAAATTAATTTAGCATTTTCAAAACTTTTAAGTCACCTGCATTTAAAAGAAAATTCGGCAATTGAAATACCTCAGTTATATCATTCACCAAGTTGATAGAGACTAATGAACCCGGAATACAGACTTGAGGGATACCAGAAGCTACCTGTATATTCAATATTAAACCCAGAAACCAATTCGATTAGTTTCAGCTAAGCAAATACAAAATCAAATAAGTTTAACTGGAAATATAATTAATGCAAATCACATTTTACTTTGATAATAAAATAAATTTAAAATATTATAACCTCCAAATATAAAAACCACAATAAAATTAAAGCCATTCTAACTTCATAAGAAATAAATATTAACAACAACAACAACCAAACACTCACGGCAAGACTTCTCAGATGCTCAGAGTTTCTCCATGTTGGTCTTTTTAAAGCTCTCTGAGCACGAAATGCTCGTGGGGTTGTTTCGCAATCAGATGGAGTTTGCTGTATGACAGAGAATGCATAGCCCATGCATTATGGAGCTCTTCTCTTTTTTGGAAATACCCTTGCCTTTACCGAAAATGTGAATTGTCAGGTAGAACAAACAATCAGTTATATGATTGGTTGACTCTCGTCACTGCATTGGCACTGCGAAACGAGGTGATAGTTTTTTGCCACTCAGCACAGCTGAAATGAGGAACCCAGCTTTTATCTTGGTTAATGAATGAAAAAACCTACCCAAATGTCTTGTTTTTTTCGTCTGTCATCTGTTAACAATATTCAGTTCCTTGTTTGTTACGTTTCATAAAGCAATGCATTTTTATCGCTCTTAAAAATGTCGAATTTCGTGCCTTCAAACTACGATTTGCGGACATCGTTGATTTTCTGTTCTCAGTTGAAGAAAAACGCTTCTCAAGCTCATCAAATGCTTATAGAAGTTTATGGTAGACATGCTCTAAGTAGAGCACAGTGCTTCGGTGGTTGGAAAAATTCCGAAGTGGTGATTTTAGCGTGAAGAACGAGGACCGTGGCCGGCCAACGAAAAAGTTTGGGACGCCGAATTGCAAGCATTGTTGGATGAAGATGATGGCCAAACGCAAGAAATGATGGCAGAGCAGTTGGGAGTGACCCAAAAAACCATTTCCAAACGTTTGAAAGACATGGGCATGATTTTAAAGATCGGAAGATGGGTGCCGCATGAACTGACAATGTCACAATGCACCGCCACATCGAACAAGAGCGCCCCAGGAATTGGTGAAGACGTACGATTGGGAACCGCTGGACGTACGATTATCATTTGTTTGAATCGATGGGCCACGCACTTTCCGAGTAGCGCTTCAATTCTCACGAAGAAGCCAAAAAATGGCTCGATTACTGGTTTGCGGCCAAAGACGGCCAATTTTTTTGGCGCGGCATCCACAAATTGCCTGAGAGATGGGAAAAATGTGTCGCTAGCGATGGGTATTATTTTGAAGATTAAATTTGTAACCATTTTTTGTTAATAAACATTTGAAATTGAAAAAAGTATCAGTTCATAGGTATTCATAAAACTAGTAAATTAGAACATATTTTTTTACTATTTACTAAATATCACCTCACCATAAATGTAAGAAAAATGTTCGGGTTTATTCACACATTTTCGAGACATTTTACTATGAAATATAATTATTTTTAATACTTCTATCTACAATTCTGAAAAAAGTACTTAAAGACATTATTTTTATCATTTGATGGGAACTTACTAAATAAGTATCAGCACTATTTTCTTCAATGCGGAAAGACTCGTCTAATTCGGGAGATATCTGGGTATTTTGCACAGCCACTAATTTTTTAAAAAAGGTTTCATTATCACTAAATCTTCAGTTTTTCAATGTTTTAACTATCCACTTATTGCATTAATTATTTAGTGCATTATGACCAGCCGTGATATCTGGTAAGGGGAAAAATTTAATTAATAAATTACTACTACTTATCAACTCGTATTCCGCATGCAAAGAGCAGCAGATATTAATTAAAATTATTTCGGAAACTTTTTCTTTTTTAGTGAGTGAGGTAGGGTTCGAAATGGCTTGGCATTTACAGCGGCCGTCGTCTACTGCGACATATGGTGTGGCCACTAAAACAATCCCTCTTCCTTTTCTGCGGAGACTCCCTTCCTCGAACTTTTTTTTCATTGTTCCCTCCTCTCGGGAGCATAGGGCCTCGAAAAGACTTGTCTTGCGTTGGTTTCGTTAATCTATATGATTTGTGGCAGGATATGTGATTAGCCTGCCGCTACCAGCATCCTGGAACTACTTTCTGCATTACTTCAGGAGGGCCGAGAACGATGTTCATGATATGGACCAATTATATTCACCCACGTCTGGGACCTCCATGCTTGTTGCCAGATTCAAGCTATAGGCTCGTATATGTCTCTGTCTGTGAGGCTATGTTTTGTTGTACTGCGCCGTGGTCTATCTTTTTTCTCCGTAATACGCCTTCAACGTATCTTTTAACCGCATTCTAGTTATCATCGCGTTCAAGCATCTTGCCGATCAAACTCGTCGGCGCGATGTCGCCATCTTTTTCCACGAGACATCTGTCGCAATCAAAAAACATGGGTTCAGCTTCATCGTGATTCGCAGTATATGCACCCGGGGTCACTTACCTTACCCATGCAAGTATCCGTGGCCCGAAGATCCTTTGAACCCATTTACCTATTGCAGGATTGAGCTTCACCGTACATCTGCCACTCGATTCCGTGTCGCATCGGCTTGCCACCGCTGCTTGGCTTGGCATCTCCGTTCCGCGGTATTGTGGTGGCGTGTTTTCGCATACTTTTCTTTTTAGACTTTTGTTATATTTAATTTTACTTGTGTTCTACTTAGCCTATACGAATTTTTATTGCATTCATTGCCTAAAAAATTTAATAAATAAATATCCTGAAATACCAGCCTACTAAAAAAAAACAGATATAATAGGTATTGCTGTAAGATTTTAATAAAAAATTAAAACTTTTTTTTAATAATATCTTGAGTTTGAGGCTACACAATATGAATATGAAAGTAAAGTAGTTGGATAAGAAATTTTTGTTTACCTTAAGAGTCACTCATCTATAGGCTATTATTTCTATAAAAAAAATTATTGTTATCACAACTTTCATAATGAAGTTATTCCCAGCTGCATCTACTCTCACACTATTCGTTGCTAAAAAACTTTTAATATAAATTTCTGCAATCAAGTGTTCATCGCTGTTTGTTAACATGATTGTAACCGCCCTTGTAATCAAACACTGTGCGACGAGGCGTATGAGCAACAGTTATTTATTTGCTTTATTGCACACATATGACAACATGTACATACAAAGGATGTCAATCCCTGAATCACGAATACCGATTTTTTAAAGTTCCAATCCTTTTCGGGATTTCTAATTTCCTGCGAAGCACATGAAAGAATTGACGCAGATGGAAAAATCTCCTTTTATAGCAAAGTCATTTTATAGTAAAGTCACTACATTGAAAATCACTTTGAATTTAAAGCTCTTTTGTAGTAGAAAGCAGTGGGGTTTTTTTGTATTCATTGCTCAACTCCCATGGGACTTCTCATCAGAAAGCTTCATGAAAAAGTCAAAAATCTCGGATTTCGTCAGATCAAATACAAAATTTTACTGAAAGATTTCAAATTCTTTACAGTTTTTCGTACAATCTGCGAGTACCTGAACTTTCGTTGTGTTCAACTAGGTCGTGGTGCTTAAATGCTTAACACCAGCTTGGAAGATGTAAAGCCGAGGTTTTTCAAAGTAGTTTGTGATAAATATATAAACAAAATGATGTATAATCAAGGTTTGTGTCATATTCTGTAAATTGTGCAATTACATAAATATTCGTAATGTTTTTCTACTTTACTAAATTGCTATCTTATCTTAAATTCGGCTTGTGTGGAATATTATTAAGATAATAAGAGTAAACTGCCATCCTTAAGAAGCATCAATAAACTCTTCAAATAAGAACGACTCCCTTCAAGAGTTCTTGAGACACAAAGAACACATAAAAGCCATAACAAAAACAAAGAAATTATAATAATAATAATGAAATTAAATCTTTGAATATCATTTCACGTTTAATTTAATTTTGTTCCGCACAAAACGGAGTCAGAAGTCACCTTCATTTTTTTGCATCGAGCTTTTTCCGACAAACCTACCTTAACTTACTTCAGTAGATATCGGACACGCTAAAGTATTATTAAATACGCATAAACTTAACTATTGGCTTCTGTTTTGTTACTACTAAAATAATTTTCACTTTCAATGAGAAAATGTATTTTAATAATTATTTATTATATGGTAGGAGAGCTTCTCATGAAAAATAAATGCAATTTTTATCGAGTCGAGTGGTTGCAAACTAATGGCTATATAACTCTCGGCACTAAAACCGCGGACTCCGGGATTGCAATAGCGGCTTCCCGAAAATCCCGTTACAGTAAAAATCGAAAAAATGGGCATCCCTAATATATGCATATGCGTTCAAGTGGTAGCAGAAAGTGAACGCATAATTGAATTAACTGGCTTTTAAGTGACTTTTTCGTTGTTGTAAAGAAATGCGGAACAAGCAATTTAGCGCTGACAAGCAGTCGCATGCATACAAATATGAATACCATAAATGTACATATGAAAGCCAGCAAATTCCACATATCGCACAAATACCTACATATCATATGCCCTTAACAAGTTTGTATGTATGTTAGGTTGGCCCAATTTGTTTCCACATTTTTTCCTAGCATAATCGGATTCTTAATGAAATTCTCAGAAAAACGTCCCTTAGAGCATAGCACGAAAATCAAGTTCGATCGCGCCAAATTTTAAAAGAAACTATCTTTCATTAATGTATTAACTTTACAAGGTGGCGCAAAATGACTCACCTTATCGGAAGATTTTTTAAATGGCGTCGTACGTCAAGCACCTAAACAGCGTCTAAAGATCAAAATAAAGATTTCCGCTACTCAAAATAATTTTTTTTATTTAGTAAGAAAATTACTCAAGGGTAAAATTGGATGATTAATTTTGCGCCACCTATGACATAAGAATTAGACATGTCAGTTTAATAATAATAAATTTAATAATCTATTTTCTTAACTAATAAAGTCGAGGCAGGGGCCGTTCTCCACCACTCAAAATAAAAAACAAAAAATAATAATTGGTGTGTGCACTTCACTCAAAAAAATTTTTTTATTTAGTACTCGTAAAATAAAAACTTTTTTATTTAGTAAAATAAATATTTGTTTTTTATTTAGTAAACCAAAAATTTAAAAACAAAATTCGATGATTAATTTTGCGCCACTGATTACACGCAAATTAGTCATTGAATTGATACAGAGACCGTTTGCCATTACACAAAATATTTTTTTTCTTTTAGTTAGAAAAAAGTTATTAAAAAAAAAATTGGATGATTAATATTGCACCACCGTGTAAAGATTCATATTTTCTAATACTATATAAAAGCTTTTTATTTTCAATAGAAATTTGTATTAAAAACTTTTTTATGAAAAATTTATTGATATCAAGCTACTTTTTTATTTAAAAAACCGCTGGCTGGGGCTGGAAAGCCAACTATTACAATTGTTTTAAATTTGAATAATTTTGTTATTGAATCATTTTTTTTAAATATTGTAGTAGAAAAATTAATTGCATGTAAATTTTACAATATTTCAAAAATATATTAAAAAAAATTTTTTCTTAACTAATTTTTTTTATTTTTGTAATTATCAACATTTTTAAATTTATTTTGTTTTTAGACCCTTTTTACTTCCAACAGAGGTGCCTTCTTTCATTATCCAACTCCCATAACTCCCTCTCTATTTTCGTATTAATTAAGCACAGCTGCTTTTGAAATTTGGGTGACTCGAAATTGACTCTACTGGATTTTATTCTCTAGAATCGCATGCAAAATCCGATCCGAAACAATTTATTCCAGCATCGTTCCAAACAAATTTGCCCACCCTAATGTACGTATAGCCTCACCCTTTAATACAAAGACAACCACATATAAGCTGTTGCTCAAAGCAGCTTCACGCCACATATGACGCCATATGCAGCAGCGTCCATGAAATGACTTCGAATCCCTGCAGTGACTTACTCAACTTGTTTCGCATTATGCAAGCTGGTACTTGTGGGCGTGTACCTGTGACAGTGACAGGATATCGACACATCATCATCAGTACGGCATGCACAAAATAATGTGCTATGAATAGCTGCCTGTTGAGGTGCATCAGCAAGTGTGCGCACTGCGGTAGGTGAAGCGGATATTACTTTGTACGCCCACAAAATTGACCTTTTCAGCTCAACCGCAGCACGAATGCACTTACCAGTGACTCGAAATGCAAAGTAATTTCTCCCATAAACAAGTTGTTGCTGATTTTATTGTATTGAAATGTTTTTTCCTGCTGAGTGCAGTGGCATGCATACATACATATGTTCATGTGTATGTGCAAATTCGTGTTTGTGGGCTCACAACCTACAGTGGCAGCATGGCATGCAACAGTGTTTGCAACATTTTCATCTTTTTGTCATTTCATCCGCCTGATAGCTTTGTACCAACAATTGCATCATGTTCGCACAAGTATCGCCCCTAAATATGTCGCCATTATTTGCTTTTAGTCTATAGTAAACCCGTACACAGAGGAGAGCGAGTGAATGCATGCACAGACGGAATCGCATCACAGACATTTTTAATTTTGGTTTTATATGCCGGAAATTCACATCTCACTCGCTCTCTCTCTCTCTCTTTCACTCTCTCTCTATCTTCTACTTTTCCTCCCTCTTCCTCCCGCCCTATTCATTTTCATTTGTTCACTCTCCCACTTTTACATTGATTGCATTTTATGGTAGGCAAGCAGCAGCCCAGGCAGACAACAAGAGGCCAAGAGGTGATGGTTGGTGGTGGTCCAATGTTGGCGAGGTTGGCTTGTCGGACAAAGTAATTTCATGCATAAAATGTTACTTTGTAAGTTTTTAATTAAATTTCAAATGCACTTTGTGCTCTAAAAACACTGCAGCAGGGCAACAATAGCTGCAACAACAAAATGGGTTGCACAGAGCATCAGAATTAGCCTTGCCATTTTCTCTCTGCATGCGCTGTCATTACGTGTAAAACAAGCTTTGGACTGCAGACAAATGGGCCTTTCATTTGTGGCTTTTGAAACAACTGCAAAAATGTTTTTTTAAACATATTTTTTTAACACAAAATAGATTTTGACGCTAAATGCTTGTTAAGTTGGTCTACTACAACATGAAAGCTAATAATAATAATAGAAAAGTCTGTGTTCGTTGAAATTTAATTCAATAAATCTCGCAGCAACACCTCAAGTACGGGGGTTCACCATTCTACTCGTATTTTGAGCCTTTGCTAAATTGTGTGTGATGAGCTATTATTCGACATTTTTTTATTGAAAAGTTTGGTATTTTTAGCATAAATTTACATGCCGTGTTCTCGCTTATAAGCTTCTTTTCTTCTTTTTTCAGTGAGTTGAAAAATTAATTCCGCCCAAAAGATGGAATTAACTAGTGAAAATTTTCGTGCCATGATTTATTACGATTTTCGAGGTGGATTATTGAGGCAAAAGTGCATTGATCAACTTACTTCGACTTTTAGCGTTGAGGGACCACGTTTATCCTAGTTACTATGAAACGCTGAGACAGCAAGTTCCAACGTGGCCGTTGATTCTTGCAAAATGAATTTCGTGCACGTCGACCAAAAACAGTTGTTGTGCCTGAAAAAATCGATGCCGTGGGTCATTTGATAACGCACGATAGACATAATGCGAGATAGAGTCACCTATGCGCGTTAGAGTTCCATGGCATATACAATTTTTCTGGATAACTCTTACTGTTGCACAATGTGACTTATCAAAAAAATCGTTATGCTGACCCTGACTTATCTCATTAGAAAAAAATATAAAAGCACAAGGACAATTTCTTTATACATATTTTTTTATAAAAAAAAAATCATATATAATATTTTCATACTTTTTTCTACTGTGATAAATATTTTAAATATTAAAGAAAAAAAATTATTAAAAAAAATGTATCACAATGGAAAAAAGTATAAAAACATATGAATCTTTTTTTATAAAAGTGTTTAATGAAAAAACTTCCTAAAAACTTTATTTAAAAATATTTGTTTTAACTTTTTTTTTAATAAAATTGTATTACAATGGAAAAAAGTATAAAAACATATTCTACAAAAAAATTTATATTAAAACATTTATTCAACATTTTTTATCACAATAGGAAAAAGTATTCAAATGCACGAAAAATTTTTTGTTAAAAGTTTGATTGAAAAATATTTATAAATATACTTTACAAATATTTTATCATAATAGAAAAAAGTATAAAAATACATGAAATTTCTTTTATAAAAAACTTTGATTAAAACATTTTTAAAAAGATTTATTAAAAAAGTGTATCGTATATGAAATTTTGCTTATAAAAATTGTTTATTAAAAACAATCTATAAAAAAATGTTTCAAATAAATTTGTATCCCAATAGAAAAATGTTGAAATGGATAATATATCACAAATCTGGCATCACCTATATTACCCAGACTTCATGTCATTTATGTCAATTCATTGAATACACATTTTTTCACTTCCTGTGTGTTCGAATAAAGAAGAACACGTTGGAACAAGACTCTGCGATATTTTTAATAGGTTATGGGCCCAGCACGCTTCCACTCCGCCTGGATAGTTCCCATTTAACCACAACTGCGAAACAACGAAAAGATCTTGACAACAGAAGAAAATAAAAATCCAAAAAAAAAAACGTGAAGTGCAAACTGAAAAATGAATTTTTCGGCAATTAATATTGAACGTCTGAATATTGATACCTGGAAAATACAGGTTGAGGCCATTTTAATAAAAAATGGGACGTGGAAATACGTGAATGGCAGCTGTATAAAACCAGAAGCGCCACCCGAAGCAGTGAACGAATAGATAGATAGCGCTGCCAAAGCAAGGTCAGATTTGGTATTATCAATCTCTCCAACCGAATTACAGCAAATTAAACAATGTCGTACATCGAAGGATATTTGGGATAAACTTCATTCGGTATATCAATCCCGCGGACCAGCACGTCAAGCAATGTTGCTCAAATCGCTCATATTGCGCAAAATGACACCCGGTGATGATATGCATGAACATTTGCGAAAATTTTTCGACATTGTTGATAAGCTTGTAGAAATGGATATGGTCGTCATAGATGAACTATTGACCATCCTGCTATTGTATAGTATTCCTAACGAATACGAAACGTTTAGAATTGCAATTGAGACGCAAGAAAAACTACCGAAACTTAAAATGCTGAAAGTGAAATTATTAGAGGAGTTCGAAGCACGGAAACGAAATGAAGAAGCAGATCCCGAAGACGTATTATTAAAAAAATTTGTATCCCAATAGAAAACAGTATGAAAATAAATGAAATTTTTTTTATAAATTTTTTTTTATTAAAAACAATGTATAAAAACATGTATTAAAAAATTTGTTTATCTCAATAAAAAAAAGTATACAAATGAAAGGTGTACATGCATTTTTTTTTATAAAAAGTTTGATTAAAAAATCTGTAGAAAGATTTATTAAAAAAAAATGTGTATCGCAATAGAAAAAGTATATTTCTTTATTAAGAAATATTTATTAAAATAATTTTAAATAAAATAGTAAAATATTGATTATAAAATATTTCCTAAAAAACTTATAAAAATTTTTTTATCAGAATAGAAAAGGAAAAAACTGTACTTAGCAAGAGGAAGCTGGAGATCGCGGTAATAGTGCAGACACACCAAATTTAGCGAAATCCTCAACCATCTGTGCGATCCTTCTGCTAGAAAAATGTGACACACAAATGGCGCTTCAAGCAGTCAGAAGGCGTTGTTGCTAAGCAACGACAGGTGGGCGTTCCCACTACTTACGACTGGTAGCGGCAGGCTAATTACCTGTCAATACCCTATCAAAAATCAAAATATATTAACGAAACCAACACAAGACTGAGTCTTGTTGAGGCCCTATGCTACCGAGAGGAGTGAACAAGGAAAAAAACAAATAACTTCATATAGTTTTTTTTATTAAAAAAAATTATTAAAAAATATGTATTAAAAAATTGTAGTTATTTATTTTTATTATTTTAATAAATTAATTTAGTGTTTTCATTAAATTTTAAAAACCGAACCAATGTTCGTAGAAAGTTGATTTGGTAGTTTGAATGCAGTTTTTTGTGCAATGTGCGATTGTCTTAGGTTACAGAAGGATAAATTCATAAGTTTGCCTTTATTTATATTATTAAATAAAAAAATTGTTAATTTAAAATTTTTTTAGAATTCTACGAGAATTATTGTAAGGTTATGTTACCTTTGTATGTTATAAAATGAAAACGCTACGATTGCTTTATTTCAACATATAAAGGTAACATTTCCTTACAGTGGTTATGGACCCAGCACGCTTCCACTGCGATGTTACACAACTGTTTATTGTGTTCGCTAAGTTTCACGCTTAATATAATTACTGCCAATACTTTCTCTTCTGCAATTTCTTCGTCCGGCTTTTCGCCAACCACATATTTCCACCAATCTAGTGTTATTAACGGGCTTTTTATCTCTACCGGCCACGTCGCGAGATTGTCCGAGGAAAGTTTTTCTATATTTTTAATTGCACTCAGTTTTTCCGAATCAACGGTTTATCGAAAAACATTGATATCACATAAATCTTAAAACAAGAAAACAAACAAAAAAAGCTTCTAGCAAATCGGAACTTGCTACTAATAGAGGGGTAGTGTGGTATTCGTATTAAAAACGTTTGTAAGAATATTTTTCAAGTACTTAAAATTTGATCTTCCCAACATATATATAATTTCTTAAACGATTGGCTGAGGTGCTCCTCCTATTTGTAGTGTGCGTCTTGATATTTTTCCATTTTTGAAGGAGTCTTCAGATTTATGCCGCCTTTGAACGGCATATGATTTTTTGTGAGGATATTTTTCATGGCTATTAGAAAAGACTTTTTGTAGCATTTTGCTACTTCATGCGTGAGCTTTCCAACACGTGCACTTCCATCACCAAACTTTTCGGCGGCCCCAAAACTTCCTTACACTGATATGAAATATTCACGGTAATTGTCGGGGGGCTGTGCAAAATTAAAGGCACTGAAGAAATATTACTGCCCTATACATAACATATAATATGAAAGGACACTGCATAACTAAGTAATTCAAGTGTATAACAAAATAGCTATACGAAATAGTTCACAACCTTCCCCAATACATTAAAGCATACAAGACTTTCATCGCATTCGGATGGACCACAGGCGAGCACATAGAAACCGAGCAATTTTATTTCATACCCACACAGGCATATTATTTCGATTGTACATATGTATGTATGTATGTATGTATGTATGTAGAAGATCTATTAAATAAATTATCACCTTATTATTTATTTGCTGAGCAGCAATGCTAATTTTATATGCAAATAACTAAGTTTGTACTCATCAGCCAAATGACTTTAGATAAATCCCCCTTCAGCCACTCACCCTAATGCTTTGTAGTGCACTCCAAACAACTTGAATGCAAATTATGTGTTGGTGTGTGCGTACTTTTAGGCACATTTGCCACCTTCTGCTGTTTATAAGTATACCCGTAACAAGCCACTTTTTTCTTCTGCTATCGTTCACAAAAGTGAAAGTGTAATTTAAGGCTTGGCATCTGTCAATATACGCAATTGCAGCGAGTTGCAGTTGTAGTAATACCGCCAGGCGCACGAGCAACATAAAATCCGCTTACCTACATACATCCATGCCCACACGCGCACACACATATATGTATATATATGTCTGGCACGCGACTTAGAGGGAGAGAGAGAGAGAGATGGAGAGTTAGAGATAATCATTTCGGGACGCAAGCGATCCCGGTTTAAGTTCAAAGAAAAAGGAAATGCGCATATGATTAGGAAAGTTGAGTAAATTAATCGAGCGTAAACGAAGGTGTTTCAGAGTGGTTTCTTTGCATAAACAAAAAAGTTTAAGCGGGAAGGCCATAATATTTACTAAATACCATATTTAATAAATAATAAATTAGTTTAGAAACACGTCCTCTACACCTCCTCTAAGTAGGTAGGTAGGTAGGAAAAAACCGTCTACAGCCATCCAGTGCTGTTGATGTAGTGGAGGAGAGAACAGGGATCTAAGCTGGAGAATTTCTTCCCCAAAGGGCAAACTAAGGAATCTCAAGCGCCTAGCCGCCAGAGCCGCATATTTGCAGAGAAAGTGTTCCACAGTCTCTTTCTCTGCAGGATCCCCACAGCTTCTGCAATGGGCATTGTACGGAATTCCAAGCTTCTCCGCATGAGTACCAATCACCCAGTGACCAGTGAACACCGCAATGAGTTTGGAAACTGAATGGCGGAAGATTGAATGACGTCCTCTACACCACCTGAAAAAAATATAGGACCAACTAAATTTCTTATATTTCATAATAAGTTTAGGGCTAGTAATTTATGTTTTCAATATTTATACATTGAATGTTAAATGTTTTAAAAACATCCGCATTGACGAAACTTAAATTAATTATTAAAAAAAGTAAAATATAAAAAACGAAACAAGTTTGGGCCAATGTTATTATATTTAAAATAAACAAATAGTATTCTTAAGATTAGTTTATAATTTGGAGCTTAGAAATTTGTGTAGCATTCTCCTTTGATTATACCTTGCCAAAGTCGTCAAGCCATCGATTTGATTAAGTTTTTTATTAGACTTTGATAAATTTTCGACCATTCAACATTAATTGCACTTCTACGACTTTGAGCACTACCAAACTGTCTCCTATTTTTTAAAATCGATTTCACATACATTTTTCATAGGTTTAAGGTCAGGGCTGTAGGCAGGCCATTCTAAAATTGATATCTTTTGCATAAACGGCTGCGCTGTCCTGCTGGAAAATCCACTCCTCATCGAAATTATCACCAAAAGAAGTGAAAAAAACTTGGTCTAGACGCTCTATATAATTGATACTATTCGTTTTTGTGGATATGAAGCATAAAAACGCTTTGCCTTTCACACTAATGGTAGTAACTTCTAAGTTAAGAGTGGGTTTAATTTCAGCAAGGCTATCTGATTTATTTATAACTAAACGTTTGATTTCCGAACATCTCTAGCGCTAAGTTTCGGTTTTCTACCACTTTTCTTACTACAGCCGTACTTTTCTTTCAAATGAAAGTAATGCAGAATCACAGTTTTCCTTCTTTCTCTCTCAGTGCTTAAATATGTTCCTGCATAAATTCAGACATATCCTTACCGCGCGGCATACTTTTTGTTTCTAATCCATAACAACCACATAAATATGAGAACGGGCTAAAGCGATCAGAAACACTAAAAATATATTAAAATAAATTATTTTTAATAAAAAAGGCGGAGTAATTTCCCTAATGAGATTACGTTTTAAACATACACTCAAAGAAACGATATTGGGACATTGTTCTATTACTACTTTAGTAATAATAATCATAATCATCTTGGTAACAAAAAGGCGCAGACTTGAGCCGTTCTGATACCCAAATCCTCCTAACCTATATATTATATTTCAGCAAACAAATAGCATTTGGTTCAAACTTAAGACTTTCTTTATTTATTTTATCACTTAGTTTATAGTTTTTATCGTCAAGATAAAGCCGTCACAGCGTTAACGACCCTAAAGAAGAGCGTGAGAACGGGACGATATAAGACAGGGTGAGCTTATCTGCGTATACACAGATGGCTCAAATTGTGTATATTCAGAGTATCCGGGGATCTCAGCTTTCGCATCCCGACTGTTGCAACATTTTTCAGGCTGAACTGATGGCAATAATTAAAACCGTGACACTGGTAAAATGCGATGCGATACCTGGATATCTACATATAATATATTTTTACTGATAGCCAGGCGGCGATAAAATCTCTCACAAAGCCTCCTACAACATCTCAGATAGCCATGAAATGCCACAAATCTCTGAGCAAGATACCTGAGTCATTTCACCCAAAAGTAGAATGGGTTTCTGGCCATAGCGACATCGAGACAACTGCACGGCCAATGAACTAGAGAGAGGCACCAAGCTGACTGATGAGTATGCAGGTTGATAGGTAGAAGTGGCAGTCGGTTTTTAAACCAACTCACTAAGACCGTTGCCAATCCATTGTGTTCGCCCCAGTGACAGTTCATCTGCTACTCCTCGTTAAACCATTTTGTTTTAAGCGCAAACTCATTGATCTGACTGACCCTTACTTGTTTATCCCTAAGGTCATCAGCATAATTCAAGATCGAGGAGCATAGATACTTTTGCTTAATGGCATGCCACGCAGGACAGTGACAAAGAAGATGTCTGATAGACTCTTCCTCCTTCTCATTCTTGCAGCTTCTGCAGTAATCGAAATGGGATACATTCAACCTCTGAGCAAGTCGTGCTAGGGGACAGTGGCCTGTGATCAAAGCAACTAACATTGAAACGTTTTTCCTTGACGGATTAAGTAACGCCTTTGAGTGCCTGATGTCCCATTTTGGCCAAATTCTTTTTGTAGGGTTACATGTCAGAATATCCACCCATCGCGTGTTTATAGGTTGAGAGGTGTATACCTATAATCTCAAATCAAGAGGAAGACGGGTGGTAGTGCCCTTTCTCGCTAATTTTTCTTCTTACGAATCCAATGAGAATCGCCCGGCACTTGCTGCATGCGAACAAAATTTGTCATATCTTTATCAACTGAAATTTTTGATTTGGTTTCGTTTGGATAGAGCAAATATGAACACCTTCGAAACGACGCGAAGTTAATATCGGGATGTATGCTAACGGGCTTGCAAATTTTATGCTGCGCCCATCTCTACGTGCTGTTGACGTTGTCTAAAGCGGCGTGTTGAGCTATGCATTTCGATGTGTGATCCTGTATTTTTCACAGTCACCTACTAATTACAATAAATCCGCTTATGCATAAATATATGCATTTATCCTTTTATGTAAGAACGTTTGCGTGTATGGGATGTGTGTTACGGTGTGTAAGCAGCTCATAAATTTCTTGCGAGATTGAGTGCTTCTCCCATGGTTTACTTATACAAGTGCGTGTGTGGGTGCGCTTGTGTGGGATGCAAGCTAATGCACGTGCATCGGCATCTTATTACACCTTTGACAGTAGATTTGCATGCAGTTTAATGTATTTTTTCTGTTTTTTATGTAGACATATGAGTGCGACATATGCCATTTCAATGCCACTAAGAATTATTTTTTTTATAGACGACTGCTTAAGCGCTCTTTGATTGCTAAGTGTGTGTTTTTTCTTTTTATACCTTCCGAAAGGTGTGTGGGCGTCCGATACAAGAAGACTTGCAAAAATAAGCGAATATGGATGGAACACATACACAGGCATACATATGTATATGTATGTGCATATTTGCATGGCTTAAGCAAAGGATGTCTGCCTACGACTTACGCTTCTAATGGGCGCAGTAAGTGAACTGATAATTCATTTTACGATGCATATTATTGACTTATTGATCTTTTAATTTACTTTCGTAAGCGGTAAATTCAAAGGATTTTCTTTCATTTTTTCTTTTAATAATTTTGGTTATGCCTAAGTTTTAGGTGAGTTATTTATTATTAATTTTAAATTTTATTTCAAAGTTTAGATAAAAAGCTTATTCGCGGTTGTTATTGCGTGTAGGTAAGGTATAATAAATATATAAGCTTTCAGTGTCTTAAAATATGAGAGAGGACTAAATAGAAGAAAATAGAATTAGCAGCAAGTACTCGTAAAACTGGTCGGCAAAAAGTCTTCAAGTAGCATTTTTTTATTTCGTTTATTCAATTTATTAAAAATATAAAGCTTTCATACTACTTTAGAAAATATTAATACGGTGGCGCAAAACTAATCATCCAATTTTGCTTTTGAATACCTTTTTTAATAAATAAAAAAAAAAGAATTGAAAACAATAATGAATTCTTTTATTTTGTGTGGTTTTTAGGCTACTCGTAAAAAATAGTTTAAGTAACTTTTTGTTTTTCATCCGGTTTCCCTTTTTGAACATTTGAGAAGGGAATTTAGAAGCAGAGATATAAAATATCGAAAAACAAACAAAAAATGTAATAAAACGTTCAAATTTTTACTGTAATTTCTACAAAAATTAGTCGAATGTAGTTTTATAGTCCTATAAATTTGATATAACAAAGTGTGTGTTTCAATTTGCTAAACAATAGCGTTGGTTTTTGAAAATATTTTTGTTTTGGCTGACGATGTTGGGTGTTTTCCCATATATAAAAGAAATATCTGGGAATCGTATATAAAGCGCAAGATCGTCAGCAAAATAAAATAGCTCAACATTAGCGCAAACTGTAATA